>PISW01006043.1:37420-117814 GCA_004023785.1 Mungos mungo
CACCCGTCTGCCCCAGAGCCCAGAGCTGGACCCGACTCCAGATCTCTGTGTGGGAACCTCACACGGCGGGCGCCCCCCCCCCCCGCCCCATCCTCATGTGCACGAGAAGCGCCCCCATTCGAGGAGTAGGTGGGCTCTGGAGACGGGAGCAGAGATGTCCGGGCGGCGCCCCACGACAGCAGGGTGGGAAATGCCGCCGGCCGGGGGCTCGCCGGGGCGCCCACAGACTCCGGCGCACGGCCACAGGTGCGCACGGAGGGGGCCGGGGCCACAGGCGGGGGCGGCCCGGGTCTAAGAGACGGAGGTGGAGGCCAGGGCTGGGCGCTCGGCCTGGGGCAGGATTTCTCCAGCACCCACCCCGCCCGGGGCCTGAGAGCGGCAAGGAAATGTGAAAGGTCCTCCCCGGGCAGCGTTTCTGGGACACGGCGCTCACGGCCTCGCAGGGGGGCGGGGGCGGCCAGATGGAAGAGGTGCCAGCCTCCCCGGGCAGAGGCCCGGCCGGCTTATCTCCGGGCTCCTGACGGGAAAGGGAGGTATTTACAAGGGGCGAAGCCGGGCCGCTGGCCGAGGGCCAGCTCACATCCTCCCCAGAAGGCAGGTTTTTTCAGACTTCCACGTTCTGTTGAGCTGAAGAAAAGCACTCCCTGCACACCAAAACAAATAAATAAATGTGAGGGGCAGCAGCGAGACTTTAAGGACCAGGTTAGTGGGGTTCCCGGGACAAGACGCAAACTCAGCCGTGTCTTGATCGAGCCCTTCACGGGGCCGGCGTGGCCGCTGGGGCGGGTGACCTGCCGCGTGGCCATCGGGGCCGTGGGGGGTCACAGCCTGCTGCAGGGAGAGGACTGAGGAGCAGGGAGGAAGGACCACAGGATCAGACGTCTACTGGGTCCAGGAGGACCTCACGCCTAGAAACGTGCTCCGAGGACATCAGCGAGCGAGGAGAGAAGAGGCGGCCGGTGACCAGGCCCGCGCCGCAGCTGCAGGCGAGAACCGAGAACCGGAAACGTCCGGCAGCGAAGGCGCGAGGCCCTCGGCTGGACGGGACGGTCACCTGCTTTGAGAGCAGAAAATAAAGAGCGATGCTTGTCACTGAGTAAGAGTCGAGGGCACAGCGTCCGTTATTGGAAGAGCAACGGACGTGAGGAAAGCAAGTCCCGCCCAGGACGCGGCTCCCAGGGCCACACGGTCAGGAGGGCAGAAGGCGCAGCAGCAGCCGCCCAGGCTCCTCTCCACGCCGCCATCGGGTGCGTGTGCCCGGGTGTGCGGCGCGGGTGTGCGCGTGTGCACGGCTCGGTCCTCGCGACGCCGGCTCTGAACGGCCAGGCTGCAGCCCAGCTCCGCGTGGCCCGTCACCGGCGACAGGAGCTCCGGCAGTTCCCGCCTTCTCTGCCCCCCCCCGCCCCCGCCATGCTGGACGGCTCTTCCTCGGCAGCCAGTCCCCGTGCCCACATGTGTTACGCGCAGCTCGAGACCTTTTCCAAAGGTCAGACGGCAGCTCTCCACCTGACATGTATGTCACTGTGTCATTTTTGGAGAAAAATGAGAAAAAAAAATTCCCACCGTTTTGGAAGGCGAGGGATCTCCTTGCAGGGAGGCGGGGGCTGGGAGTCACACCCCCCCCACCCCTGCGCACATCCCGGAAGCCGAGGCCGAGGGCCCGCTGGTCTTTCCACACAACATCCCTTCAACTGTGCGTCTCGCTTGAATGCAAAAGCATATGGCCCCCCACTTGCATTTAACAACGTGGGGCATTGTTTGGTTTTCAGCCCTCATCCTCCGAAATCTCGTGTCGGGTGCCCGTAAAAATGCATAGGCACCGACTTTCCTGTTTTTCCAGGCACAGGCTCGCTCAGGAAATGCATCACCGAGCGGGTTTTCACTGCGGTTCCCAGGCGTGCGGTGGAGACTCCCAGACCTTTATTCTCTGGGGGGGCTGGGGGGGTTGGACCTTGACCCGCGCGGCGGCCCCGGGAACCACCTGAGGGCAGGGCTAGCGAACCGCCCATGTGCCCATCCAGGTGCCCAGACATCAAGGGTTTGCTCAACATGCACCGAGCTCCAGAGATTCCCCGTCGTGGGAGAACATTCCAGCCAGCGGTGTTACGTCACAAATACCCCCGAAACCTCACGGCGGGAACAGGAGAAATACTCTGCCGAGGCTCCGAGCTGAGGGCGCGGGGAGGTGGGCTCCGGGCTGCTGGCGGGGCGCTGGCCAGCTCTGATCTTCCCTGGCCTGAAGAAGCATCGCCCTGGGGCACCGGGGGCTCAGACTGTTAAGCGTCTGACTCCACTCAGGCCATGATCTCATCATTTGTGAGTTCGAGCCCGGGGCGGGCTCTGTGCTGACCGCTCGGAGCCTGGAGCTGCTTCGGATTCTGCATCTCCCTCTCTCTCTGCCCCGCCCCCGCTCGTGCTCACTCAAGCCTGCTCTCTTGCTCTCCCTCTCAAAAATAAATAAACTTTTTAAAAAATTAAAAAAAAAGACGCCTCGCCCCAGTCGCTGCCCTGGCGTTCACACGGCTTTCCCCCTGCGTCTCTGCAGCCGCGTCTCCTTCCCTCACGGGGACACCAGTCACATCGCTTTGCCTGGATTACTTCCGTCAAAGCCCGTGTCTGAGTAAGGTCTCGCTCGGAGCCACCAGGGTGGGGGCTCCCACGTGCCTTCGTGGGGGGATGAGGCGTGCCCCCCCCCGCGGGGCTGCAGACAGACGTGGGGGAGGGGTGCGGCTGGCCCTGCACGAGGGTGGGCGTGGCCTCCAGAAGCTCCGGGAGCGAGCGCCCACGTCTGGAAGCCACGTAGTGTCACGTCCGCCCTGCTCTGGTGAAGCCCCTGGTCACCGCCACGTGCTGAGTTTCGGGGGACAGGGGCGCAGGCCCCCCCGTTGAAGGAAGGAGGGTGGAAGGCACGTGGGGGACGGGGATAATGGTGACAGCACTGTTCGCGGCCACGCACTGGCCACAGGGACGCACCCAGCAGGTGGTGGCTGCTCCTTCCAGAAAGGTGTGGGTTGCCACGGAAACGCGGCTCCTGGGGCCACGTGAGCAGCCCGGAGGGCTCCCGGAGGAGGTTACCCTGCAGTCTGCAGGCGGGTGAGCAGCAGTTAGCTCCCGGGGGGGGGGGGGGGGGGGGGGGGGGGGGGGGGGGGGGGGGGGGGGGAGACAGCGTGGGCGGTCTGCAGGAGGCTGGGGCTCCAGGGGCACGCGGCCCCCACCAGGGTCCCAATTTCTTGCACGGAAACCCAGAAGACCTACATTTTATCCAGACTAGTAAGCGGGTCCTGTGATCTTGGGGCCCCTGATCTGTTCACGTGACCCCGGGGCCGTCATCTCTCTGAAACCGGCTGTGTCCTTGTCTCAATCAGGGCTCAGTCAACTTCTTCCCCAGACGACCAGGTGGCAGTATTTTAGCCTTCGGAGGAACACGGCCACCGTCACTGTTTTTCAGCTCTGCCGCTGTCGTGCAAAAGCAGCCCTGGCCGTAGACGAACGGGTGGGCACGGCTGTGTTCCAATAAAACTTTATTTATAGAAACAGGGGGCGGGCTACTGTTTGCCGACTTCCAGTCTAGACCGAAGTTTGTTCAGGTCAGAATTTGGGCCCCAGGTTCCAGCAGTCACTGAGTGTGACTCTGAACACGCCATCAGCCTCTGAAGCCGCTGCGCCTTCTCTAAAATATTTTAGGTTTGGCAGGTGAGGCTGTCTCGGTCCCAGCGGTCCAGCTCTGGAGCTGGAAGGACCCTCTCTGTCACCCTCAAGAGGAAACGAGACAGAGCGCGTGAATGCACCGGACAGAGGCGCAGCCCTGGGGTCGGGCGCGGGGATGATACCGTGACCCACGCCCCCGTGCTGCGGCCTTGAGCTGTTCGGGCTGCAGAGCCTCAGGCTCCCCACTTTCAGGACGGGAATACACGTGGGCCACCGGACATGAGCTCTGAGGCTGCACGCCCGGGGTCACACGAAGACATGGCAGCCACCGCGCTCCGTGGGTCCCGGGGGTCTGTGCTCGCGGCCGCCCCTCGGGGCAGACCTAGAATCCTCTGAGCGCTCAGCCTCCTTGTGTCCTATTTCGTCACTTCTGAGATGCACGGTGACCACACTTCCGCACTCTGGAAGCCGGAGGGCCTTTTCCAATCCGTGCTCACGCCGGCCAAGGCGGCCGCTCTAGGCTGGTTCTCAGTCAGCGGCATGCGGGGACGGAGGCATGAGGGCACAGAGACACGTCGACCCCAGATCTGCTCAGGGATGCCTCCCTCCGGGTCACCTCGAGCCTCGGCCGCTGGCTGGGGAGGGGCCCGAGGCCTCGGGGAGCAGGGACCTCACTCGGGGAGCCGACACCCACTTCCTCTGTGGGGGGGGGCTTCCTTGCTCCAATGCAGCGCCCCCCCCCCCGCGGTAAGGAAAACAGGGTGCCAGCCCCTGCGCGCAGAATGTGACATTCTTTCCAAACAAGCCCGTTGTTTTACAGCCGGCTTTGGAAGACTTCAAAAACACGCAGGGGCCAAAATCAAAGGCTTCCTGTTATAAATTCATTTCTGCACCTCAGGTACTCAGTGGGTGGGGGAGGGGGAAAAACCGAGATTCAATGAAAAGTGGTTGAAAATGCTCTAAAAATACCCTGCTCTGGAGGAGAATGGCCCGGCCCGCCTCCAGGATGGACGGAGAGCCGCGTCGGGCTGGCCTGGGGTTTCTGAAGGCCGTTCACGCATTCAGAGGGTAATATGTATCTGTTGTTCTAAAATCTTTGGTGTCTTAAAATTTTTTTCTTTAATTTCAAGGCTTGAAGAAAGTATTAAGACGCAGAATGGATCTTTGCAGTCGGACCTCCTCGCTGTCAGGATGAGAAAGCGCAGGCCGGGCTCCGAGGGCTGGCCGCCATTGCAAGCTGCGTCCAGACAGGACAGGGCGTGCCCGCGGTGCTCCTGGAAGGTTCCGGGAGGTGAGGCTGGACTCACGGGCAGCACAGGACAGTCTTCTGCTCTTAAAAAAAAATCCCCGATTACAGAAGCGATGTGTGTTTATGTGAGAAAATCCAGAACATTCCTTAGAGCCAAAGAGGAAACTGGAAACGGCCTGGGACCTGACGCCCACGGACGGCTCCTGCGGGGGTGTTTCCACGAGTGACCCGGCTGATGACGCACAGCCGCGTTGGGAGGCCGCGGAGGACGCCGTGGTGGCACGCACCCCGTGGCCCAAACCCGGCTCTTGCTGGCCCACCCCTGGGTGCCCACGAGGGAGGCTGCGAGAGGGGAGCAGGCCTTTCCAGCCTCCACATGGCGTGCAGGGCAGGCGTGGGGCGAGCCACACTGCTGCAAAGATGGCGGCGGGACCAGAGCCTGCGTCTGGCTGACACCCTGGGGGCTCCGGTCTAGCCAAGCTCCCAGAGGGGGGGGCAGGTGCCTTGTCCCTCCCAGGCTCGAGGGCCGCGTCCGCGGGGGCACCGCCCTCCCCTCCCCGCTCCTCCCCGCTCCTCCGCCAACGCTTGCTGTCCTGTCGATGTTTTCACTTCCTCCATCCCGGAGCGTGCGTGCCGTCCCGTCCTTGCTGCGGTGACGCCGACTGGGGACAACTCAGGTCGTGCTCTCGTTTGCAGCGCGAGTATTTATTTCACGTCACTCGCTTGACCCGTGTGCTCGGGAGCAGAGTCTGCTCCGAGGACCGCCATGCACAGCGGATGCGATCGCAAGAAGATCACATCCACGGCGATCCTTCCGTTGTCCCTCCAGGGCCCTGAGCCCCGGCCTGGAGGCCTGACCCGAAATCCAGATGAAACCTGCCTGTTGCCAACAACCCTCCCGTCTGCAAAGGGCCCGGCTGTGGCTTCGGGGATCGAAACGGGCGATCGCCGGGCTGGAGTTCTTGGTCCTCAGTGTCGTGGAGACGGGAGCTCCGGGGGGGCGGACATGGCACGCCTCACGCGTGTCCGGAGAGCACACGCGTGTCCGGAGAGCACACGCAGGCGGGGACGAGGCACCCCCCCCCCCCCGCCAGCCCCCGGCGCGTCGTCTGGGGACTCTGCAGGATTCGGGCAGGCCGCCGACCGTCTCCCACGAGGTCAGAGTACGTAACGTACAGCATGGGGGACAGAGCGGACAGGGTCCTGTTGACTCCGCGAGGCGCCACTCGGTCACTAGCCTTCGTGGGGACCGTTTCCCAGGGGGCAGATGCCACATCGCGACGTCGGACACCGCAAGAAATGGGGCGCCGTGAGAGGATCACAGCGTAGTGCGTTTTCACAGATAAAAGAAACAACGCAGCAGAGCCGGGCCACGGCCAGACCCCCAGGCAGCACACGGGGCCGCGGCGGATACATGGGATTTTGGAATGATTTGCCTTACAGTCCCTCAAGGGACATTATCTTGTTAAAGACATTAACCCCGGGCCTTTGCTGTTATATATTTGCTTTTATTGTTTTCATCCTGGGAGCAACCTGTGGGAGAGACACTCATCAGGGAAAGAGGGGTCAAGGGTCGTGAAAACATTGATTTTCAAGGTGGCGGAATGGCCGTCTGGGGAGCGGTCGCCAATTATGGAAAACAGACATCGCTGTTCAGAACCTCCTTTATAATTTGAAAAACAAATTCATGAAAGCGCAAACATTAATAACTATCTCATTGTCCAGCTCAAGGGAGCCTTGGGGAAAGGCCTCCTCTGATGGCACTTTTCTCGGAGGGGCCGAGGCTGCGCCCCTCACTGGGCGGCGCATGGGGGGGCTGAGCCGCCGGGCTGCCGCAGCCCACGCAGCCCTGCACCCCACCCCCTGCGCCCGGGCAAGGGCGCGGCCCCAGGGCCAAGACTTGCAAAACGCACCCCCGGTGCCTTCCGCGGAGTGCTGGGTGCCCTCCCACTCAGAGCAGGGGAGGGGTCCCTGATCCCTGTTCAGAGCCACCAGACCCCGTGTGCTCATCTGTCCTCATCAGAGAGACTGTCTTGTGGGCAGATGCCGGGTGACGGGCGAAGGGGCATCTGAAGTCAGCGTCACCCGCGGCTGACTTGTGGCCGTGCCTCTGTCAGGGCCCCGTCCTTTCCCCCCTCGACCTCGGACCAAACACCCGCACAGGCCTCATCTGTGAGCATCTGGGGCACCAGGAGGCCGGCCGCCATCACGGCCCTGCAGAGAGCAGCCGTGCTCCCAACGGGAGGTGGGAGCCCAGGACGGGACAGGGGGTGGGGGAGGATGAAGGAGCAGAATTGGACCCCAAGGCTGTCTCTCCCTCCAAATCCAGGGTCCCCTCCCGGCACCACACTGCCCTCCACCTGCCTATTCCAGTGAGCTGCTGGCTCTTGGGGAACCCACTGTATCTGGGGCCCCACCTGTCAGCATGCCTCCGGGGGCCCACGTGTGAAAAGTCCAGGGAGGTGTGGCTGGTGGTGGAACCACAGAACCCACGGGGCTGATAGGTCACGGCCAAGTTGCCGGGGCGGGGGGGGGGGCGCTCTGTTCAGTGCCCTCCGTCAGCCCTACCCCCCCAGTTCCCGTCCCTCCCTAACATCCCCTCCAAGGCTGTAAGGCCGGCTTTGTGGCCCCGACAGATAATTCGTTCCCAGGGCTGACAGTCAACTCTCTCCCTTCCGTCCTTGGGCAGGCCCAGCCTGGAGGACAAACCAGGTGGCAAATTAATCCTAAGGGAAGAGACTTTCTCAAGAAACGCGCAGGATCGAGCTCCCGTCCGTCTTCCCTCCCCCGCCTTCCTTTCCTGCCCCACAGACGCCAGCCCAGCTTCCTCGGTAATAGAACATTCCTCCCTGCAACAGAGCTGAGGCCTGAGTGGCCAAAAGCCCTCGAAGACCCCTGAGCCCTCATTTAGAGCGATTTCCGAAACCTGGTGCTCAGATACAGCGCAAATTTGTTCCGCTTTTCTGGAAGGCGATTGCGCAACGTCCACCCAAATTACAAGTATGAATAAACAGTGACTTGAATTCCCCACTGTTCGGGGTTTACGGAGAGGAAATAATCAAGGACGTGTGCAAAGAAACTTGACTCGAGGACGGTCGCCGTGGCCATGTTTATCTGGACACCGGACGCCGCAGGGCTGAGTGAGGAGGCGCCGGGAGGGCCGTCAGCGAGACAGGGACGCACCCCTCCTGACTACAGACGCTTCTCAACGCTGCGCTCAGCTCAGCACACGTGTGTGAGTGTGTGGGCACGTGTGAGCGTGCCTGTGTTTGCAGGAGCACGTGGGTGTGTGAATGTACCTGCGTGTGCATTGGTGTGCGCGCGAGTGAGTGTGGAGGTGTGTGTGAGTGCAAGTTAGTGTGAGCATGTGTGTGGATATGAGAACACAGGTGAGTGTGCATGCATGTGTGTGTTGTGGGGTGCGTGAGTGTGAACAGGTGCATCTGAGTGCACGCGCATGTGTGCATGGGCTGGGGTGAGCACAAGTGTGAGCATTGCAGGAGGGTGTGTGTCACTGTGCACGCATGTTTGAGTGCGTGTGTGTGTGCGAGAGTGTGCGCACAGGTGAGCACGCAGACTCACCAGCAGCCAGCTGAGCCTGAGCTGCAGCCCCGTCACTCGCCGTGTGGGGCTCTGACGGCTCCCTCCTGGCCAGGCACACGGGGACCACAGCCATGCCGTGGGGGCTGTGATCACGCCGCAGGGACTCTGGCCACGCCTCGGGGTCCGTGACCATGCCAAGGGGACCGTGACCATGCCGAGGGGACCGTGCCCACACCGAGGGGACCGGGACCAAACAGAGAGGACCGTGGCCACGCCAAGGAGACCGTGACCATGCCAAGGGGACCGTGGCCACACTGAGGGGACCATACCCATGCTGAGGGGACCGTGGCCATACCGAGGGGACCGTGGCCATGCCGCAGGGAACCTGGATAGAATGAGGTAGCAGTGTCCCCCTAACACACCCAGGCCAGAGCAGGACACAGACACATCCTGAGCAGTCGTCTCTGAACGACAGATGACCCACAGTCTTCTTCTTCTTCGTGCTTCTCTGCTCTTCCTAATGAAAGACCTTGCCCTCAGGCCCCGGGAAGAGTCAGCAGTGCTGCCCCTCAGCACAGCCAGCTCCGCGAGCGGGGTCGAACAGGCATCGGTCCGTGCGGGGTGAGAATGGCGGGCGTGCCTGGCGGGTGAGCCGGGCCAGCCAGCATGGCATGCGGAGGACGCCAGAGTGTGGTCGCCAGCCCCCAGCCCTGCACTGGGAATCGCACCCAGCTCACTGTCCGTCTGTCTCTCTCTCTCTCAAAAATAAAATAAAGACATAAAAAATTTTAAAAAACTGACGGTGGGGAAGTTGTGTTTGTAAGTATTTATAGCCACCAGAAAACTGTCGTAAAGAAATCCCACCTTTCCAAGTACTACTAACCGGCCAATTTGCACACAGAACCCACGCGTGTTCATTGGACAGTCTTGCGACTCTGGGCTGAGCCATTTTCAAAATTCGATTACATCTGCAAGGACCCTCTTTCCACATGACGTCACATTCACAGGATTAGAACTTCAACCCTTGTTTTGGGGGACAGAGCTGACTCGTAACATCTCTTAGATCCTCAAATCCCTGTCTTACCATCCAGTTCCGGGGGGTCCAAACTAAGACTATCTTCCTCCTTCTTGTGTTAAGAGCACACAGTGCTCACCTATGAGAACCCAGAGAGGAACACACACTCATGCTCTTGGCCTCACAGTCCGCACGAAGGGCGCTGGGAAAGTTCTGGAAGGGCCAAGGTCAGCAGCAAGGCGAAGGCCCTTCCGTCCAAACTCGGACCAGGCCCTTGGCAACCACACCAGCGTCCTCGTGTGAGCAGGGCTTGGACCGCTACTTCAGACACAGCACATGTCCGGGCACGCAGGCTGCCGGCAAACGTTTCAGAGCCCAGCGTGCGTGCCAAGGCAGACGGGCTGTCGTCACCAGGGGGGAAGGGTCGCTAACGGAGCCGCTCAGAGAGGTCCAACACACGCCAGTCAGGCAGAAACAACCGCGTGGAGAAGACGTCCCTTCGTGAGCTCAGAAAAGGGCTGCTCACTTCCAAACCCTGTCGTCCAATCGCTCGCAGGGGCCACACCCGCCGCCCGTCCAGACGGAGACCCTGAGCAGGCAAGAGCGAGCCTCGCACGCTTCCAAAGAGCAGGTGCAAACACACGCTTTTGCTCTCCAGGAGCTGGCCTGTGTGTGTAAATCTTCCGGCCGGGGGACAGAAGGACTGCACTCCACAGCGGCGCGGAGAAGAACGCTGCGAAGTCAGCGCCTCCACCGAAGCCGCAGGCCAATGGCTTCCTCGGCCTCTGCAGACACAGCACAGCCGTGCCAGGCACACGATCCCAAGCCCGGCACACAGTCAGTGCCTGATAAATGTTGACTGAACATGTTTTTTCACATTAATAATTCATATTTGCTTAAATCGAATAGACAGGCGCCTCTACGATATTAATGAACAAACTGATGGATGGGTGGATGGGTGGGCAAATGCTAACCCTCACTTCCCCCCCACCACGCTGTGGGGATGGGCAAACGGCCCCACAGTGAGGCCCCACGGAGAGAAGCCGAGACCCCCATGGGTGCTTCCCATGGACTGCTGTGCGGATGGCGAGCGGGTCCAGGCGCTGCCCGGGGAGTGAGCCATCTTGGAGCTTCCCACGCCCGGCGGAGCAGACCCGACAGACGCCACATGGAGCAGGGCCTTGCCCACCAAACACGGTGCGGATTCCGAACCCATGCCAGATAACCCATCAGGTTCAAGCCACTAAAATTCGGAGCGGGTTGTCCTGCGGCAGTAAATCAGCGGGCGGCTTGCTGACCCCGGATCTCTGGAGCTCGCAGGGACCGCGGCCCCCGGGGGGATCGCAGAGACAGCCTCGGGGGTGCGCTCCTGGGGGGAGGAAGGTGCCGCGTGTGCAGCCCTAGAGAGGCGAGAGCAAGCGGGTGCAGATCTCACTGTGCGGGGGGCACTCCTGTTGTCAAAAAGTGTGTTTCGGCTTAACAACGCAGAAGATGTTTCTGGAAAGGTAGCCGACAGAACAAAACTGAACAGAACCACGTAACAGTGGTTTCCAGCGGGAGGATTAGAGAGAAACAGAGTCTGCAGGGGGAGAGCGGCACAGGTGGGGGAGCTGGGCCCCACGGCTCCTGGTCCTGTCACTGCAACTGGCCAACCTCAGTTTCCCCTTCTGTCCGAGGGCATGAAAACACCACCTACTTCACTGGCTGGTTGTGAGGACTGGGTGAGCTACAAACGAAAGCCCTTTCCAGCTCCCGGTGCTCCACTTTGGACACGGGGGGGGGGGGCCTCCCCGCGGGGACCCAGGGCGGCGCGCTGGGGGGCAGGGAACCTCGGCACCACGTGTGACACTGGGCAGATGGGAAGGTCAGCCTTCGGATGCACATCTGGCTCGGATGACCCAGCCCCGGCCCTGCAGACAAACGACCACGGCTCAGAACTGAATCAGGCCGCAGGACCCAGGGAGGCCGGGAGACTCGGGCCCTCCCGCGGGCAGGTGTCCAGGGCAGGGTAGAGTGGTGGGTAGGCCCCCTCTGATCCCCGCCCGTGTGGCCTCTGTCCCCAGCAACCGTCCTTAAGGGCTGGTCCTGAGGCTCAGGGGCGGCCTTTTGGAAAGAGCGTCAGCACATGGAAAGTTCTCCTAAACGTGCGTCCCTGGCGAGCTGGAAGGAGAACCCGGGTGACCAGCTGCCTCACGGCCTCTGCCTTCCACCCGCCAGGCCCGAGATGCCCGGACCGGCCGTGCAGTGTGGCCACGGCTCCTGGGCTCTACGCGTCCCTCACTCTTCCTCTGTGAGCATTGAGGACACGTGTCCCATGTGTCCTGTGTACCTTACAGGAGGCTGGGGACACCAGGGGGAAAAATGCCCAGCCTGAGACCTCAATGGGTTCACCTCCGGTGATAAAAACGCCAGGCCCTGCCTGGGGTGTGGGCGCGCAGCTGGAGCAGGGTGGCGGAAGTCGGGAGGGCTTCCTGGAGGAAGAGCCATCAGAGCTGAATCCCTTAAGGTTCCTGAGAGTCGGCCAGGCATGGCGGAGGGATACAGGGGCCTCACGACGCCAGGAAAAGGAAGAGTAGCCCAGGACACTGATTCTGAGACGTTTTCCCCGTCACGTTGAAATACGCTCCGGTCAGGACAGGACAGGGCAGGAGAACGTTCCAGCAGGAGGACCCTGGTCAGTCAAAGTTGCCTGGGGCGGGCACCGACTCACCACCCTCAGTCCCAGCTCTGGGGCTGTGGGGCTGAGGGAGCTGCCCCAGCCGACAGGACGTCAGCACTGGGACGTTGGGCCGGCAGGGGACGGGGCTGCCAGGCAGCGGTGGCAGGGAGAGCCGGGGAAGTCAGGACACACGCTGCCTGCCTGTTTCTCTGAGCCTCGGAACCAACTTCCTTAAAATGCAGACAAGGTGGCTCAGTCTGCTAAGCGTCCGGCTTCGGCTCAGGTCAGGATCTCACAGTTTGTGAGTTCGAGCCCTGCATCGGGCTCTGTGCTGACAGCTAGGAGCCTGGAGCTGCTTCAGATTCTGTGTCTCCCTCTCTCTCTGCCCCTCCCCTGCTCTGTCTCTCTCTCTCTCTCTCTCCCTCTGTCAAAAATAACTAAACATTTAAAAACATTTTTAAAAATAAAACAAAGACAAGAGGTGGGGGGGGGGCCTGTGCAAAACCAAGCCAGACGCCGTGTCACTTGGGACGGGGAACACGTACCGGTCCCCTCTCACACGAAGGCCGGGAGAGAGTGGCTGCTCCCAGCTCCCCGCGGACTCTGCGCTCCAGGGAGGCCGCATGCTCACCAGCCGTCCAGGGAGCGTCCCGGAAGCACGGTGAAGAGAGAGACCGACGTGGGGGTCCCCGGAGAGCAGATCTGAGATGGGAGGCTGGTTGGGGACCGTTCGCCGGGTCCCCGCTGCGGGGATGGAGAAGTCGGGCTGCACAGCTGGTCCCGGGCAGCGGGGGGCAGGGGCGGCCCGGCGGCTGGAGACCCGGCGGCTGGAGACCCAGCTCCTGCGATTCCGACCACGCGCTCACGGGCAGGTGCTTACCCGGCCCCAGCCCTGGCTTCCTCCTCCTCCAACAAAAACGACCACAGCCCCAGCCCTTGGGAGGGGGCAGAGGGCTTCAAGGAGACAGGCCCACCTCGCGGGCCAAGCCTGTGTCACCCTGCCTGCCGCAGCGTCAGCGGAAACACGCAGTGTGTGACTGATCACCCCACAACCTGGTGGCTTCAGACGACAAGCATGCACCTTAGGTCACAAATCTGCCGTTCGGGCAGGGCTCCGCGAGGGCGCAGCCGGGGCAGCGGGACCGCACGCGCCAAGACGGTGCGGCCCAGCGCTGCCTGGCCCCTGGGAGCTCGCCCGGCCGGAGGCTGCCCGCTGGGGGCCTCTCCGCGCGGCCTGCTGGGAGTCCCCGTGACACGGTGGCCAAGCTCCAAGCATGAGCATCCCACCAGGACCACGCAGAGGCTGTCCCTTCCCGTGGGGCGCTCTGGGGAGTCACGGCGCTTTGCTTCTGTGAGAGTCACGTGCCCACGGAGGTCCAGGCAGAGGACAGTTAGCCCCTCACCCACGACGTGGGGCGCTGCAGGGGGAGCAGGGGTGGGAGATCTCGGCCCGCTGTTCTGGAAAAGACAACCCGCTGGATGCTTACAGGAGACTCTGGAAACGAGACGGTGGGCTGGGACGCACCAGTAAGCGGCCACCCTGCCTTGTCCCCGGCGCGGCGCAGCCGAAGCCCAGAGTCCAAACCACGCTCTGCCTCCAAGTCGGCGCCCGTTGGGAAAACGGTGAGAACATCACCCCCGGGGTGGGGGGGGGGTCGGCCAGAACTACCCAAATCATTAATGAGGAACTTCGTAAAAAGAAAAAATCCCACAGATGGTCCAAAGGCTTGGGTGGCTGACCCCACGTTTCTGGAACCCCCATCTTATTTACCACGATTTACCGAAACCCACAGAGGGGAGACCGGCCTCTGCAAAGTAACATTTCTGGGTGAGCCGCCGCTCAAAGTCACCGAGCTCGGGGTAACACCGCGGAAACACGGAAACGAGTGAGGGACGCACTTCCTGCCCCCCCAACCCCCGCCCGCTGCAGCACAGCACACGCAGCCTGCCGCCGAACAAAGAACACCCAGGGTCGTCGTGAACCGAGAGCCAGGCACCATGGCCACCGCAGGTCGGGGGCCGCGTGCGCACCGAGCCGGGCGGTCCGGGGAAGGGGTGCCCTCCCCACCAGCCTCCGAGCCTAACAAAGGCCAAGTGGCTCTCACAGCCGGTCGTGGGCCCACGGGGGCCCACTTCTCCTCATTCCCCTCCATTTGGCCCCTGGAGCAGGTGTTTGCCGAGCTCAAGGTCTCTCTGCTTACATAACCCTTGTTCCATTTGGAAGGATGAAAAATCTCCCTGGGGTTTATTGTAAACAGGCTTACGTTCACCCAGACACGGAGAGGAAAGGTCAGAGGATTATTCATGTGCCTCTCTCCCCCCGCCTGGCCCTCTCCGCCCCCCCCCCCAACAGCAGACACGTCTCCCCACCCCAACATCTGGCCAGCGGCCGGGACCTGCGCCCAATCTCCCCACCGGGCCATCCAGGGCACGGGGCCCAGGGCCCGGTGACAGGGACCAGGGCCAATCTGGCATCCCTGACGCTTTAATGGGCCCTGCGTTGGCGATCATTTCCAAGAGGCGGCCAGCGGGAGTGGGGGAAGGGAGCGGGAGACACATCTGGACAAGTCGCCATGAGCGGAGGCTGGCTCACGGAAGACAATCCTTTATGATGACAGAGGTGAAGCCAGGAACGCATGGTGAGGGGCCAGCGTGCTCCATGCGGGGGCGGGGCGGCCCTATAACCCAATAACACCCACCCCTAACTCGACCGCACACAGGGTGAGCGGGGTGTTCTGCTCCCATGACCTCATCCGAGATGGCACTGTTGGGCCCATTTCACAGGTGAGAAGCTGAGGTTCGGCTCAGCAAGGAAACTAACTAGTCTGAGCTCCTCATGGGCAGCCTGACCCAATTCCGAGATGGTGCAGGGCTGGTGTGCCGGTGCGGGCTCTCCAGGGAGCTCAGCCCGGGTGAGGTCCGGGAGCCTCGGCTACTCCCTCGGTCGGGCCCTGAAGTGGCAGCCCCGCTCAGAAATCATTCTGCTTTGGGGACGCCCGGGTGCCTCAGTCGGTTAAGCGTCCGACCCTTGGTTTCGCCTCAGGTCACGATCTCACCCACTGTCGTGAGGTCGGGCCCTGCATCAGGCTCTGCGCTGATAACACGGGGCCTGTTTGGGATTCTCTCTCCCTCGGTCTCTCAAATAAATAAACATTTTTAAAAAATGGTTTTGTTTGCCCAGTGGCTGGGGGCCTGAGTTAGATGCGCTGGCCCAGAACACCATTAACAAAGGCTGGTAGGCAAGTCACTCGTGGGGTGGCCCTCGAGGTCTGGCCCCCAGACCTCCGGCAATGGGGTCACTTGGGAACCTGATATCCCATTCTTACATGACCCCCACCTTGTGAAACTCCAGAGATGAGGGGCAGGCCTAGCCACCTGTGTCCACCGCCGGGGCTGTGGGGCTGCAGATCAGGTCTGAGCGGGGCCGCCTCGGGCCAGCTCCCGCCCCGCCCCACAGACCCAGGGCCGGCAGCCTGAGGCCCCGGAGGGCTGGGCGGATCCGGCCACCCCCTGGAGCAAGGGGAGGGGGCAGACGAGCAGGCCAACCCCCACCTTCGTCCCTTGGGTCTCCAGGTTTCGTTTCCATCCTGCCCAGACAGGCACAGGGGTCAGGCCACGTCCTGAGGCTCCTCACAGGTTCCGGTTACACAGAGGGACAGACACTGGGGCTCAGGACCGTGTGCACCCAGCAGACCCGAGGCCACTGCGGGTGCCAGCTCCCAGACCGCTCGCAGGCGCAGGCATCTGGACCCCGAGGGCGGCTTGGGGGTCACAGGAGAGGACGGAGGCAGGACCCTGGGAGGGCTGCCCACTCTCTCCCTCCGCTGGCAGCTCTGGGCACGATAACAAACATCCCCCAACCACAGTGTCCCCGCCTGCGACAGGGAAGGACCGGCCCTTCTCAGGCACACGAAGTGATTCGTCCAGCTGTGTCCTCACTGACCACTTCCCTTGCGTGTTACCTTCGTTTTGATTCTTTGCTTTTCGGAGTGAAGATGCCCCCGACCTCCCACTGGTGACACGCCTGGGGACACCCACCCCGGTGCCCATGGAGACGTGGCCTGGGGGTGTGGTGCGCAGTGGAGGCAGGAAGAGCGGAGGCAGCTGCCTGGCCTGTCATCACGCCCATTGTCCCCGCAGGCTGGCACACACCTGGGGCTGCCCGTGGATGCCCTGCTCCGGGGGTCCTGGCCAGGGGGGCAGCTAGGAGGGCGCCACCCACAGACCCCGCTCCGGAGGGTGCAGGGAGGTTGCCTGGCTCAGTGTTTGTTTTACTTGTCCTTTTGGGGGCGAGACAGAAGGGGCAAAACTGCCCGCCCCTCACCACCTCCTCGGATGAGAGCTGGGCAGGCAGCTCGCTCTCCCCGGCCTCAGTTTCCCCATCTGTTCATGGGATTCACGAGCCTTCTTCAGTGGAGTGAGCCCTGCGTGGATGGGACGCAGCCGCTGAGATATTCAGATCCAAAAGGCCCCCGGTTCCAGCCCAGGCTCCGCCTCTCCCCCCGTGGCCACCACATGACCTGGGAAAAGTCACTCTGTTCTGCGAGCCTCAGTCTCCCTGTCACTGCGGGGAGGTGACGGTGGCCCCTGCTCAGAGAGAGACGACTAAGTGCTTGGCCACAGAAGTTGCTCCCACAGCACAGTCGCTGTTGTTTCCATGGCGATGACGATAGGCGGGGCCTCGCTCTAGTTATTCGGTGCCCACCGAGACGGGTCTCCGGCCACACTGAGTCCCATCGCAGGGCGGGCTCCTCGCCTCCTAAGGGACTCGCCTCTGTCATCTCAGATGGCCAGTCCCGCCAGGTCCAGGGCGCTCCCCCACAGCCGCGGCCCCGCACCTGCCCCTGTGCCCTCTGCCTCACCCTGACTTACTTCCGGGGTTGGCTGGTCCCCTCGGAATGTGCCTGAGCAGGGGGTGACCTGGGTCTCCACTCACCCTACACGACAGCTTTGGTAAACACAGGAAATGCGGTTTTGTTTGCAGACATGACCGCACGAGACCGGTTAAGGGGACACGCTCCTTCCAGGAAAAGGCCCCGACCCTCCCTGGACTCCAGACACAAGCAAGGCCAAAGCCCAGCTCCCCAGGAGGAAAGCGCCCTGGCTCAGGGGATCCTCTAAAAACTTGGGGGGGCAATGAGGTCACACTCGGAGGTTGTAATTACACAAACGAGGGAGGCATTGCCCAACTCCATTCTTGCCCATTTGGAACTGCCAGGTCCCTATGGGCACTGTTGTGGGGAGGTCAAATCCCGGCACCGCCTGTGGGAGCTCTGTGACTTTGGGCAAGTTGCTGTCATCAGTGTCCTCATGCTTCCAAAGGAGGTAGTAACAGTGCTCATGGGATTCAATGAGGGTCCTGTGATGACTAATGATGATGCTCTGGGTAACTGCTTTTTGCAGGTAGATGTTTGGGTGGGTGGATGGGCAGATGGATGGAGGGGTGGGTGGATGGGTGGTTAGATGGCTGGTTGGATAGATGGATGGATGGATGGTAGATGGATGTGTGGATGAATGGATGGATGGGTGGCTGGCTGGATGGGTGGGTGGATGGGTGATGGATGGATGGATGGATAGATGGATGGGTGGATGGATGGATGGATGGGTGGCTGGATGGATGGGTGGGTGGATGGGTGATGGATGGATGGATGGATAGATGGATGGGTGGATGGATGGATGGATGGATGGGTGGATGGATGGGTGGGTGGTTGGATGGACAGACAGATGGGTGGATTAATAATACAAAAGGGTAAAAGAAACCTGCTCAAAGTTTTTTTTTTTTTAATTTTTGTTTTGTTTTTGAGCTTGAGAAGATGCAGTGTTAACTCTTGGAGGAGACTGGGAGGTGCAGATGGCTAGAGGCGCCCGGCAGAGCCCCATCCCAAGTAGCTGCCCGACCGCTCACGCACGCGTGTTTTTCTGAGAGTTAAATCAAGAACAGTCAGCTGCATTTCTGTAAGGGCTCCACCTTATTAAAACATTAAACAGAGACATTTGGATAAAATAAGTCAGCCTCAGAAGCAAAGCCATCTGATGTCTGCGTAAAAAGTAAACGGAACGAAAGTTGATCTTGGAGTGGTGGACAAAGGGATGGACAGACGGACAGTACCAGATAAAGCAAGAATGACAAGGTGCGAGCTAGAGAATGGGGGGGGGGAGTGGCTGTGGGTGTTGGTGTCTCCTCCGGTCAGCCTCCCAGTCTGAGCATCTCCATGATGAAAGCTGGGGCACACAATGACCCACCCCCCACCGGAGTCCCCGGGGTCTCTTTTTCACAAAGGGCAAAGACGAATTTTCCCACAAGTCCTTTGGATCCTGGTGAGGGGAGTCGCAGACCACAGCACCCAAGAAGGGGCCAAGGCAGCACCCAGGGGACAGCACAACTACTGCCCGGCTGAGGGGGCCCGATGAGCCTGCTTTGTGCCAAACCCTGCGGAGGGGAGGGCAGGCTGCTGGGGCTCAGCTTCCCCAGGCAAGTCCAGTCCTTCGTGGGGCAGCTCTGCTCCTGCAGCTCCCTCTCCCTGGAGACCCCCAGCGTCCCCCTTTACCTGCCTAGAAATTTCTAGATTCTACCCATCAGGGTACCAAGGCGGGGCCAGCTGCATGTCTGTAGGTGCCTTGCTAAAAGGTGCTTTTTGCTAAAACCTTGAACAGACGCACTTGGGTTAATAACTGGACGCCAGAGGGGAAATCTAGTGCCCGTAAAAAAAAATTAAAATTAAAACAAAGTGTTTAAGAGGGATGAGGAGATAAACAGAGGCTGGTAAATTCGGCTCCAGGGGCTGTTTTATCTGCTGAGTCCACTTTAGATTTAAAACAACCCTATGTGGGTGCCGGGGGGGCTCAGTCCATTCAGCGTCCGGCTTCAGCTCAGCACGGTTTGTGGGTCTGAGACCCGTGTCGGGCTCTGTGCTAACAGCTCAGAGCCTGGAGCTGCTTCGGATTCTGCGCCTCCCTCTCTCTGACCCTCCCCTGCTCACTCTCTGTCTCTCAAAAATAAATAAACGTAAAAAAAATTAAAGCAACCCCATGTGGCATTACGGTTATGAGTCCTTTTTCACACGTGGGGAAACTGAGGCATGGTGAGGCGGTTTGTTTGCTTGTTGGATGGTGGCGGCGGTGGTGGTTGTTTTCAGCAACGGTGAGGATGACCCGCAGGTCTGGCCGGGAGTGGGGATTTGAACCTGGGCAGCCTCACCCCACGCTCGAGGGGCCTAGTTTCGCCCAGTGTTTGAGGCTAACTCAACCTCTCTTCCTGAGGCTCACAGCTGGGCCAAGGGCACAGTCTGGCCAAGGGGCCTGCCCAGTTTCGGCCAGAAGCCGTGGCCCCGAGTGACGTCAGCCCCCTCCAGAGCGCGGCCGCCCGCCCCCTTCCTGCCCAGCGCTCACCAGTGAGGCTGACACCAGGCGCCCTGCACGAAAGCTCAGGACCCCAGGGGAGGGCGTTAGGCCGGCCTCCAAGTGGCCTGAGCCCAGGGACCGAGGCCCCGGGGGGACCCGAGGCCGGCAACCACCCTGACGAATCTCAGCGGCAACAGGGACGTCAGAGCGGCCTCCTCCACGGCAGCTGGGGGGAGGCTCCGAGGCGGGAGGTGAGTCACCATAAAACCCAGAGTAATAACAATGCCAGGCATGAGCTCCCCTCCCGCTAACACAAACAGCGGCAGGGGTGCGGTGGGGGGCTGCTAGTTCAGTTGACGGGTCTCTTAGCCCACTGATGAGGCTGCGTGGTCTGTGCCCTAAGTGGGCGGTATGGTCAGTCCTATTATATCTGGGCCCGTTCCAGGCCTCAGCGGTTGGACGGCGAAGACGGCCTTACGGAACCGTGGTGCCCTGGCCAACGTCTCCCACACGGGTTTCCTCGAGGACTCCAAATCCCCCCCGCCTTCACATGGCCGTCTGCCCCCGCGCTGTCCGTCAGCTGCGGCCCGTCGCTGGACGCGACTCGGCAGCTGGTCCCTCCTAGCGCTGTGGGGCCGCCGCTCGGGACGCCCTTCCGCTCACGCCTTCCCGATCCTGGCGGTGCCTTAGCGCCGCGCAGGGGCTCTGGGGGCTGGAGACGGGGTGTCGGGTTAGGTGCTGCAGGTTAGGGGCCGGGTGTAACAAGAACCCCTCCGAGTCGTGCTACGTGCAGGGGGCAGGGGGCGGGCGGGTGGCAGGATCACCTGGGAGGGGCGAGGACCAGGACCCCCTGCCCGGCCGACCTCTGCTTCGGCAGGTCCACTTGGATAGGATGCTGACTGTCTGTGGCCCCATTTCTGCAAGACAACACTCAGTTTTGATGCGGGCATGGCCCTTTCGAGCTGGGTGCTTCATCGGCTCGACTCAAATTTTGGGATGGGGTGAGGTGGGTTTTGTTCCCCACTAGCGAGTTCAGATGGGGAAACTGAGGCCCAAGGAGCAGGGACGTGACTTGTCCGGGAGCACAGAGCTGATAACGGCGGGGCCTCGTTCAACCCTCTCCCGCCCTGTGGGGTCGGCCCAGGTCGCCCCCGAGTCCATTGCCGGCGACGTCCCACGCCCAAGGCCACAGGCCGTGGGGGGACATGTCTGAGGCCCCCTGACACCAGTGGCTAACAGGGTAGGAATCTGGGAGTGCTGTTTTCACTAAGATGTTCACAGCAGAGGAGGGGGCAGGGCTGGGTGACCGCCTCACGAGGACCCTGGCGGGGAAGCCACCATCTCATCCTGCCGGGGGGCGGGGGGAGGGGTGTGGGTGGCAGCGCACCGTCCCTGAGTCTCCCCCTGGCCTGGGCTGCGGCCAGATGAGGCAAATTTAAATGGGCGCTCCAAAACTCAGAAATAACACCCCCCAAATCCAGGATGAACAAAAAACATCGAATTTCCAGTAAAGGTAGAATCTGATCCTGAACTTATACTAGGCTGCCTCACTCGTCACGCCCTAATCTTGGCCCTGGTTCTAATAAAACTTTATTTATAAAGACAGGCCAGGCAGCAGGCTGTAGTCTGATGGCTTATTTTTTTTTAAATATTATACTAAAATATTAGCTTACCTGGATTACAGAGATTTTTGGTGTTCCCTTAAGTTTTGCACCCAGTCCTGCTCCTGCCCTCCACGCCCCAATGAGCCTGCTCTGGCCTGAAATGTCCCACTGCGACAGGGTCCTAAGCCCGTGAGCCAGCGTCCCGAGGCACCCCGTGCCCCCCGCGGCCCCCTGTCCCCCCTCACTCGGAGGGGCTGCACACCCACAGTGAACATTCCCGAGCGCACGGCTGCTGACGGGGCAGGGGCCCTGCCAAGGTTATTTGCATCAAAGTCTTTTCAACGTTAATGGTGTATGACATTTTTGAGACAAAATACGGTCCGGCTAATCATATTTTAATAGCTCTACCTTTAAAAGCAGCCTGACTTGGAGTGCATACAGTCGTATTTTAATTTCTGAGCCCTGATGAACATCATTCTGACCAGGTATTCAATTTCCCCATTTATACATTTTGCTCTCAGATGTTGGATGCCAGGGAACTCTTCGGAACAACTATACAAATATAGTATTTAATATTGGATGTCAGTTTGGGTGTTCCACTCAATTTCCTGGAAAGAGCTTGAAACTCCGCTCATTTTGGGCGGAATATCCAATCAGTTCCATACTCGGAGCCCCGGCCCGACGGCCGTGCAGCACCACATAACGGAGTTCTCTCATTTCTGAAATGCAAATTTGGAGCAGATGTAGGAAAAGTGTGTCATTTATTTCCAAATGCAACAGTTATCAGGCCGAGTGGCCGGGAGGGATAATTAGCAGGGGCCAGGTTCAAGGGCCCGCCCCTCCCCCGGGATACGGGCTGGGCGCCGCACCCGGTCCCGCGGGAAGGTGGGCAGCGGGCGGCCCCGCCCTCGTCCTAAACACGGGTGCCCTCGGTGCGCCCTGCAGCCCTGCGTCCTTCGCTCCCTCGGTCCAGCTCGCTCAGCTTGGGGACCACTCGGTCCTTGGAGGCTCAGGGGTGATGCCTTCTTAGTGGCCCTGACACGTGCAGGCATCTGACAGAGAGGTCCGGAGATGCAGAAGCCGTGCGGGCGCGAGGCCTCAGGACCAGGAGCGGCCTCGGTGGCGGCCGTGGGGGGGCATCTCCGCGTTGGGGGGCGTCTTTTCCGGGATGTCACTCATGCACTCCTCCATCCCTCGGTTTCCACAAACGAAGAGAGGATGCCTGGTCCCCTCGAGGGGTCCCCCGCGAGGATGTTAACAGGGGGAGGAAGTTACAAACAAGGCCCTCGGGCCTCCCTGTGGGAAATGGTAAATTCCTGACCCCCGTGCGCGTGCTACCCTGGGTGCAGGCGAAACCGAGGCAGGAGGAAGGCCCTTCCGAGGAACCTAATAAGGACGCCAGTGGCCTGGAAGGCAGGAGGCCTCGGGCCTTGTCCCAGCTGTCCGGGGACTACTGCTAACGCGTGCCTCCCTCTTCTGTCAGGGCAGGAGGTTGGGCACTGTGGGGGTGACGTCCTTCCAGCTCTGGGGGGTTCTCTCTGGGCCACGGGGGCGGGGCGAGGAGGGAGGATGCAGACACGGGGGGAGGAGGGTGTGGGTCCTTTGCATGCTTGGGCCCCACGTTGAGCTTAAGGAGCCACAGCGGTGACTCCGTGTGGAGGAAGTGGGCGGGTGGTCCCGGCCCTTCCTGCCTCTTCCGTCCTTGGTCCAGCCAAGGTCAGGAGCATCTTCCCTCTCCCTCTGCAGGACAGAGTCAAGTCCCCTCCCTCCACGCTGTGCCCGTCCCTGTCTCCAGACGCCCAGCAGCCTCACCGGCACCCCGGGAGCCTCGCTGCGCAGCAAGCCGGCCCAGACCTCCCTGTCGTCCAGGGGCTCCTGCTAATCATGCTGTAAACATGGCTGTGTTGCACCGGCAGCCGCCAGGCCGGGCCCCGGTGACCCGGGACAAGTGCAGTGCTCACGGTCAAGAGGGGCTGCCTGCTGAACCTCTGCCGCCCCGGACCCGGAAGTGGGCGCGGGCCCCGGGCACTTAGATGGGGCGCGTTGGAGGAGAGGCGATCGGAAAAGTCCCCCCGGGGGGCTCCTGAGACCCTCCTCCCCTGCAGGCCTCTCCAGGCTCGGCCCGTGGGGCTCTGAGGTCAAAGCCAGAGCCTTTGCTGCCCCTCCCCCTTGTGAAGATTGCTGCTCGGTGGCAAAGCGGGGGTGGGGGGGGGATGGGGGAGGGGAAAGGGGTGGGGGAGGGGACCCGAGCGGCACCTCACACCCAGGCCCCCGGCCGGCCGTGCACCCCCTCGCTCACTCCGGCATCACCGCTTACCGAGGACCTCGGAAGATCCTGGCACTCACCTGAGCATTAGGAGAGCACAGACCCCTCCTGCCCCCCCCCCGTCTGCGACCCCCCTCGGTGTGAACACAGCCCGTGTTCAGTTGGGCGTGTGACCACCCAGAATTAAAACTCCACCCCCCTCAGCCTCCCTTGCAGTTCGACGTGGCCATGTGACTATGATCTAAGCGGAGTGTGGTGGGCCCGCTGCCCCTTCCTCCCACAGGTCTTCTTTCCTCCTGCCTGGAATGCAGATGTGATGGCTGGCGCTGAAGTGGCCATCTTGAGCAACACGTGGTGGGTTAATCAGACAGAAGAAGCCACGTCCTGATGACATTATGGAGGAGATGCACCCCCACGGCCCTGACCTGCCTTCCCCCCGGCTTTGTTGTGAAAAAGAAAACAAAAAACACCTAGGTTTCTATTGCTTCCACCTGAAAACAATCCAAACGCATACAGCAGGTCGTGATGCCACCTGGGGGGGCAGCCCTGGGTGTGCAGAGGGTCCCCAGGGCCTGGGCTGGGGGCCAGGGGAGGCCTCTCGGGGAGGCTGAGGTGTGTCGGCCTGGGGAAGGCAGGTGGCGGTGGCACGTCGGGGAGAAGGAAGGCCAGAGGAAGTGGGCATGTTTGGGGAGCGCGGGTCCTTCCAGGAGGTGGGGGTCTCCGCACAGAACCTGTGAGACCCAAGGGGAGGTCTTGAAAGGCGTCCTCCTTGGTCCAGGGCGAGGCGCACTGCTCATAACACAACGCAAGGCCATGCGGCCTCCAAGGTGGAGCGCGGCCTCCTGATTCTGAAGACGCTGGACACCGGGCAGGGGCTCACGTACGAGGTCACAGCTGCTGACCTCAGCCTCCGGGAGTCGCCTCCCAGGCGGGTTCACACGGACTTGCCTTCTGCCCCCTCGGCCCTGCGCTCCACATTCCCAGGCCGGAGGGGTGCGGAGCTGCCCGGCTGCCCGGCCCCTGACGCTGGCGGGAGTCCTCACCAGGCACCAGATGTGCTGTCTAAGGGGAGGGGTCCACCTGTGGGGCCGGCGGGCCAGCTTTGGAGCGGCAGCAGACTTCCCGGTCCGTGGGGTCACCGTGGCCCGTGGCCATGCCCCCCTTCTGAGCAGAGAACTCCCAGAGGCTACCTGTGTCCTCAAAGGGCAGCGGGGGCGATCAACGTGGGTGGGAGGCCCCTCTCCTCCCAGGTCTGTGGTGCCTGCTCGGTACGGAAACCCGGGCTGGGGCGCGGCCACCCCTGGGGGCTGGGGAAGGTACGGTCGTCTCCGTGTCATGGATAAGACGCTGCCTCAGGGCTACCAAGTGCCAGAGACGGCGCCGTCTGACCCTCTGTGCCCAGTGGGACCCCACATCGCTCCGGCGTTTAACAACGGGGATGGTGATAGCTGGTGCTCTGGGCACGAGGTGTGAGCGAGCCGCCGACTCGCTCCGCCGGTGAGGGTGCCGCCTGGGGCTCGCCACGCCCTGCAGGCCTGTGGGATGCATCCGGAGCCCATGACCCAGGAGCGAGCGGGGGACTGCGTCCCCTGCGTCCCCTGCGCGTACCACATCCTCCCCAAAGAACGCTGAGCCGGCTGTGTGGGTCCCCTCGCCCGGACCTGAGCAGCTCCCCGGGGGGCGTGGCACCGAGCGAACCAGGAGCTGACACTGGAGACGCGGCTGGCTGTGGACCCGGCCCGGCACCTGGGGCCCGTCTGTCCCCAGAACACGGCCTCCCTGCGTTTCGGAGCCCTGGCGCCGTCCAGCTCCCCATCGCGTGTCCTGGTGATTCCCAGGACAAAGCTCGGCATGAGCAGGACCACAGCGGCCACTCGTGTGAGGACAGACGGGAGCTCCCACGAGTCCAGCGTCAACGCCCCAGCCTCCCGCCTCCCGAGGTCGCCTGGTCCAGCAGACGGTGGCCACGCGCCCCGAGGCTCCCGCACTGGGGGAGACCGAGAGCGCTCAAGGTGACCGCTGTCCCCAAAGTCCTCCCGGCCAGAGCCGGCCGCCTGAAGACACGCTCACGGGGCGCTGCCAGCTGTCAGCGGGACGCTCTCGGGCAGCCCCCCCCCCTTGGGCGAGGACCTGATTCGCCGTCGAGAAGACCGTGAGGCTGAGATCAGGCCACCTCAGATGCGCTTCCCTCTCGCGGATGATTAAATTACACGCGTGTTTAACCGATGACACGACCCCCTCGGCCGGCCTGGGGGGCGTATTTAGGAGAGGGGCCCCCATTCTGTCGGCAGTTTACAACAAAAGTCCAAATGTCGTTTCTGACGTTCCGGCGGGTTCTTCTGCGAAGTGCACACTGGGCTGTGGGACCATCGCTTCCCCCCTCCTCCATCAGCGCGTTAGACGCACCGGTAGGTGGGGTTTCTTTGGTTTTCAATCATGTTCTTTGGCTGAAAGATCAGGATCCCGTGTATAGTCTCCAAGGGCCAGGTAATCCCAGCCGGGACGGGAGTTTGGCAAACGTTCCAAACGGTTCAACATCCACAGAGGCGTCCGTGGGGGGCGAGGGCGGCTCGCAATTCTATACTTTGCAAAAGATCGCTCGTTGCAGTTTCCCCAGACTGCGGGGCACAGACCGCTTTCGCGTTTGCAGGGAGAAGGGCCGGGCCCTGGTACGGGCACTGGGCTGGGCTCTGCGTCTGTTACTGCACATGAAAGCAGTTTGGCCTCCATTTGCGGCCGCCTGATTACAAAGACAAGATCTTTAATTAAAATCGGTTTGGTTATGTGTATTTCTTTCAAAGAAAACCATCGAAATAGCATTTGTGACTCATTACCTTCTTCACAGGGATGTGATCCTATTTGCCTCATTATTCAGCTGGTTTTGGGGGGGCTGCTGACCTTGAATGACAAGGGGGTGTGCCGGCAGGGGCCCTGTCTGCACCCCGCCGTCGGCTCGGGGGGCCTGTGCCTTCCAGCTGGGGAGCGGGACTCACTGAGCTCCGATTTCGAGGGCGTGCAAATCCGTGGGTCTTTGCCGAGTTCAGGAGGACCAGGCTGAGGCTGTGCAGACTGGCCGCGACCTCTCAGGGGGCCTGGGCGGCAGCTCCGGGGAAGCCCCGACTCGGCCTGGCTGGAAGGCGGGTGAAGGCAGGGGCTGATTTTCTCATTATCCCACATGCCCAGGGTGGGTCTGGGATCACACAGCTTTCGGGAACCGTTTCCAGCCGGGGAACAAGATTGCCTAGATCCAAAAGGCTGTCTAACATGTTAGCAAAATTAGTGCTTAGCAATATTCTTGAGAATTCTGTGGTTTGGGCATTTTGCGTTTTTTCCTCTGCCAAACAAGCTTGCTGGCTTCTCTGCCGCCCCGTCCGCTGAGGAGGGGCTCCGAGCCACCCACACGTCCCAGGCTGACGGCGTCCTGCGCCCGCGCAATTCTGGAGGCAGGCGGGGAGGTGCGCGCCTGCCCCTCCGCTCTGGGTAACGGGGTGCCCCGGCCCCCCGGCCCCGCCCGCGCTCCCCGCCTGATTCCGGCACCCGCCTCTCCCGCGGACCCAGCGCATTTCGGACTGATTCGACAGGGTGAACCTGAATCTCGGAGCTAAGAGTGCGTGGTATTTTCCGCCTAGACCAGACTGGCTGTGTCCCGCTCCTCAGACAGGTCATGACAAGGAGATCAGTGGGCAGAAGAAATGAGTAAAAATATAAAAGGTCGGAGCAAACCTGTCAACCATGGACTCCGTAGAACACTCAGCAGCCGGGCACACTTCCTACTTCCGGGCACCCAGGAAATGCCCAGCCAGACCGAGCGCGTGCCGAGCCACGAGAGAAGCCACGGGAGGCTCAGCGTGCGGACGATGCTGCCTGTGGCAGGGAGGACAGACCACGGGAAGATCCCCGGGGACACCGTCACGACCCACTTGGAACGCCAGGGACTCACTTCCACACAGCCCAAGGGTCACGGGAGTCACAGGGGAATGACAGAATGATTTGCGATGGACGGCGGTGGAGGTGAAGCGTGGGGCGGTTGGCAGCGGGCAGCTCCCCGACCCTTCGAGAGAAACGTGTAGATCCGAGGCTACGGCCTAAAGCCAAAGGCCTCGGCATCCACATCAGGTTAGCTCAGCCGCGTAGGCGTCCAACTCTTAATTTCGGCTCAGGTCATGATCTCACGGTTTCGTGAGTTCGAGCCCTGCGTCTGGCTCTGTGCTGATGGGGCGGAGCCTGTTTGGAATTCTCTGTCTCTCCCAACCTCTCTACCCCTCCCCTGCTCACGCTGTCTCTGTCCCTCTCTGTCAATAAACAAATACATGAACTTAGAAACAAAAGAAAGCTAGAAAATGAAGTTAGAGGAAGATGAGAACAAAGATGAGAACAGAAATCAGGAAAATGAAAACCAAGTAACACAAAAATATGAAAAGCCAGAAATCTTTTCTTTGAAAAGATGAAGACATTGGTAAGCCTCTAGCTCAGCGATCAAGCAAAAAAATAGAGAACACAGAAACAACGGGTATCAATGATTAGCAGTAAATAACGATGATTAACTCAGCGGGGGAAGAACGGTTGTCCTAACAGAAGCCGCTGGACCGAGATGTCCTTCGGGAGAAACGAGTGTGTGGCCCGGACGCGGACCGTACCCGAGGGACCGTGGGCGTGAACCCAGGCAAGCTGCACGCACAGCACGATCAGACAGGACGCACGGGGCGCCCAGGACGGACTGAAACACCGCTAAACTCGACTCCACCACAACTTACAGCTTCTGCGCGTCCGGAGACGCCATCAAGAAAGCGAAAAGGCAGTCTCCAGACCGTGAGAAAATGCAGGACCGAACGCAGGACGCAGACCTCCTCCCGCTCTGTCAAAGGGGGTGTTAAGACGGGCAAGACACTCGAACAGGCGTTTCGTGGAGGACGCAGCAGGTGGCCACGGTCGCCGCGGAAGCGCGGAGAGAGGCCGCGCTGGGACAGGACGGCACCCGCCAGGAGAGCCGCGGTCTACACGGCCCGGCGCCGGCTGCCTCGTCTCCGGCTCAAGCCCACACTCGCCCTCCAGCCCCGCTCTTCTGCCCCCAGGCTCCCAGGCACGCACCCAAAGGAACAGAAGGCAGATGTCGCTAAAAAGACCAGCACCGGAACGTTCGTAACATCACCTGTGGAGCCAAGTGTCCTCAACCGGTGAACGGACACACGTTCCACGTCAGCGACAGAATGAGGGTCAGTAAAAAAAAAAAGAGAGACCAGCGATGCGCACCATTGGATGGATGACGCTCAAGAGCACGGTGACCGAAGCCAGAGCGTCCGCCCTGTGACTGTTACACGGAGTCCAAGGACAGACGAACCAACTAAACATGGCCCAGCCGGGGTCCAGGGGGCCTGGCCGCACAGAGGCGCGGATGAGCCTTCTGGGTCCATGGGGAACCGCGTGGCTGTGTAATTCACCCAACTCCCTGAACTGTGACATGGCATCGAATGCCGAGTCCACATCTATAGAAAGAAATACGAGTAACAAAAAGACTCCTGGCCAAAACCCTTCACCCCGTATTCTCCAGAGGGCTGGGCCCAGGGGTGAGGTGGGGACAGAGGAGGGTGTGGTGAGAGAAGGGCAGCACCCCAGACCCCCGCGTGGCCGGGGCTGTTCCGCACTGTGACTGCCCGATCACCCAAGTCCACACGGGTGACAAAATCGCATAGAAATACACCGCGAGGAGCACACGGCAAGCAGAAATCCGAACTACTGGTGGATGGTGACCGTGCCCGCATCCTGGTGCTGACATTCTACTGCTGTTTTCCGAGGTGTTGCCCTCGGGGGAGGCTGGGTAACAGGTGCGCAGAATCTCTGTCTTCCTTACAACTGCCTGTGAGTCTATAAAAAATTTAAATTAAAGACAAAACCCACTTTGTCCCGCTTCAGCCCTTTCCTGCTAACTGGGGCATTGATGAGATGGCTGGAGTTGATGCAGCTGCTTGGGGCCATCGCCTGGACCTTGGGGACGGAACTGGTGTCAGTGCAGCAACGGGACAGGAGGGCTCAGGTCCCCGAGGGACACCAGAGCCAGGCCGTGTCCCACTGCCTTTGTGCAAGAGACATGGTTAATTCATTTAAGCTCTTGCTGCTCAAAATGTGGACCACACAGGGCACCTGGGGGGCTCCGTCCGTTAAGTGTCTGACTTCGGCTCAGGTCAGGATCTCACGGTTGGTGAGTTCAAGCCCCGCGTGAGGCTCTGTGCTGACAGCTCAGAGCCTGGAGCCTGCTTGGATTGTGTCTCCCTCTCTCTCTCTCTGCCCCTGCCCTGCTTATACTCTGTCTCTCAAAAACAAACAAATGTTAAAAAAAAATTTTTTTTTAAATGTGGTCCACAGATCTGCAGCCTTAACATCACCTGGGCACTGGTTAGAAATGCAAAATCTCAGGGCGCCTGGGGGCTCAGTCGGTTAAGTGTCCAGCTTCAGCTCAGGTCATGATCTTGCAGTTCGTGGGTTCGAGCCCCGCGTCGGGCTCTGTGCTGACAGTTCAGAGCCTGGAGCCTGCTTCAGATTCTGTGTCTCCCTCTCTCTCTGACCCTCCCCAGCTTGCTCTCTGTCTCTCAAAAAATGAATAAAACCATTAAAAAAAATAAAAGAAAAAAAATGGAAATCTCAGGCCTGACCCCAAAAGTAGTGAATCAGAATCTGCATTTTCTTTTTTTTTTTTTAAGTTTATTTATTTTTGAGAGACAGAGACACAGAGCATGAGTGAAGGTTTGTCTCCGGTGACGGCCGGGTCCACGCCCAGCCCGCGGACTGTGGCCACTGCCCCCACGAGCAGGCCGGGGTCCCCGCCCTCCCAGACCAGCTGCCGTGAAAGGCCCCGTTTGTGACAGGGGGGGTCGCAGTGCTCTCTGGTCAGAGGGCCTCTGGAGCGGAGCAGGAGGAAGGGAGTGACTTCGCGGTGGCCCCGTGGCGGCTCCCACGTGTCCAGGCCGAGCCCGGGCGCAGGCTCCTTCCTCGAAGAGACCCAGCCTTGGCTGCAGGGAGGCTGGAGGGCGAGACCCGGGGACGTGCCAGCCCAGAGGGGGGCAGGGGACGCCGAGAGGCCGGTGTCCAGGGGGCGTGATGGCCGGGGCGAGATTCGGGTCTGCAGCTCCAGGAGATCCCCCTTCCTGCTGTTCTAAACGGAAGTGCCTCGCACATCCAGGAAGTAGGGTGAAATGCGGGTCTGCTGGGGGTCCCCGGTCGCAGTGAACCTCCTCCAGTGTGCGGAGGCCTCGGCAGGACCCGGAGGATGGCCGGGACCGCGTGAGCCTTTGGGCTGGGACCCCGGAAACCGGGACACTTGTTTCTGCAGAGACCCCCCTCCCCCGACCTCGGGGCTCTCCCGGGGGCGCGTGAGCGAGAACTCAGGGGCGGCTCCGTCGCCACCCAGCGCCCAATGCAGGACGACTCTGTCCTGCCCGGGATGGAAGGTCGGGACCCCAGCTGGTCTCGGATCGGCCCCAGAGGCAAACACACGACTCACTAACAAGAGCACAGAGGCCTGGCATTTGGAAAATTCTTCTCATGTTTCTCCAACGTGTTCGACAGACACAAATTCTCAGAACATTCCAGAGAAGACAGAGGGGGATTATGCCCGTTCTGGATACGGGGACGCGTTCTTCGAGAGTGGAGCGGCCGCGGATTTGTCAGGAGAGAGTCCGGGTCCGGGTCGGGCTCTCAGGCCTGTGTCCTGTCCCCAAAAGCGACCTCCTAGGTCGGCACCTGCTCTCTCAAGAGAAGGGATTCTGAGGCCTCAGGGAGTGGGTTCGAATCCCGGCTCCTCCCCTACTAACGATGTGGGCCTCAGTTTCCTCATCTGTAAATGGGTGTAGTAAGTGTATCTAGCTGCCGGTTAAAGGAGTTAACACAACGTGGTTAAAGGTCCCCAGTCGTAGTAAGTGCTCAGCAAACGTTGCTATGGTTACGCTTCCTTCCTGCAGGTTTGTGATGGCTCTGCCGTCAGCCCGCAGGAAGGGCCCTCTTCCAGTGAGGAGGCGGCCCACGGGCCCATCTGCCCAGGGGCAGAAAGGCCAGCAAATGGGCACAGCTCTGATTGTTTTCTGTCAAACTGACAAATGCAGACAAGGAGAATGATTGGCTAAAACCTCGTTGGTGAATCTCTTAAGATCGTCCTCAGTGGCTGGACTGAGCACATGGACCCAACAGAAGACATTGGCGGGCCGGCTCACAGCCCTGCCCGGCCCCCCAATCTCAGGCCTGCAGGGAGAGTGACCAGACAGGCAGGTTTGGTGTGGACTCGGCCGGGCCCCGGGGCCCCGTTACTCAGCCAAACGCTCATCTAAGTCTGGCTCTGAAGGTATCTGGGGGATGTGGTCCACATCTACGGTCAGTTGGCTTTAAGTAAAGGAGGTGAGGTGCCGTAATCTGGGTGGGCCTCGTCCGATCAGGTGAAGGCCTGACAAAACAAAACGGGTTTCCCAGAAAAAAAGAGATTCTGCCTCAAGACCGCAGCCTCAGCTCCCGCCTGAGGCTCCCGCGGCTGTGCCAGCTCCTTGACGTCTCCTTGGGTATCTTACGTCCGTACTGATGGCTCTCCTGGTCTCTCTCACATACATCCTGCTTCCATCACGTGCGTGCACGGAATCTCCCGTCGGCTGTCTCTCTGGACCCCTGCCTGGGTGCATGCAGAAGGGGACCCTCTCGTTACTGTCGCCTAACGGTAGGATCACCAGACACCGCTGCTGCTGTTGAATTCTGGTGGGCGCTGGGCACAGTCCCCAGGGACTCCGGGGACCCGCCCGTCGGAGCCAACCATTTCCTGTGTTTCTGAAACTATCCAGGTACGATTTACGAGTCCTGTTTCTACGCCTGTGACTCCCCCAGGCCCCACGTGCGCACGTGAGTGGCATCGGACGGTGTCTGTCCTTTGCGATGGGCCTCTTCGCGAGCACGATGTTTCAGGTCCACCCCGGGTGTGGCGGGGGCGGGGTTCCCCCTGCGAGGCTGGAGGGTGACCGGCTGTGCGTTTCCCCCACGTTTGGTTTATTGGTTCGTGTTGCTCCCACTTCCGGCTGCTGTAACACTGTTGCAAACTTGCTGTAAGACTGTAGCGAACGCGGGTGTGCGGCCATCTCTCGCAGCCCCACCCTCGGCTCCTTCGGAGACCCACCCAGCAGGGGGGCACGCCGCACTTTTATTGGCATTTCCGGGCGAATCCGACCAGGGCTGGAGCCACCTTCACTCCCTGGCAGGATCCTTTCAGCAGGGCGGTTTCGTGGTTCACAGGATTGCGTCGCGTCTGTCCGGCCACGGGGGCACGTGCGGCTTCGCCACACAGGTGATACCGGTGGCTTCCGGCCCCTCCAAGGGCCTCGGTCACGGCACTCACTTCTCTTGCTAAGTGGACCGTGGGGTAAGGAGTGGGGACACGAGGGGCGATTTCATGTCCTGTGACCGTTGCGCCTCGCAGGGAGCGGGCTGGGGGGTGTTTGGGTTTGGGGTCGGGCAGGAGACCCTAAGGCAAACGAGGGGGGCAGTGCCGAGGAACGGAGGCGGTCCTGCCCACCTGGGGACATAACCTCACGGAGCCTGCTGGGGGCCCTGGGCGAGTGTGCGCGGGGACAGCTCCCGAGGCCTCCGGACACACAGGAGCGCAGCGGGGAGCCCCGCACGGAAGGGCACAGCCAGGGCGCCCCGCACCCCCAGGCCTGAGAGCGGGGCAACGTCTCGGAGCACAGACCCGGACCCGCGTCGTGCCCGGGGTGTGAGAGGGTGCCCGAGAGCAGCGCGGAGCAGCGATGGCGCCTGACGGCTGTGCCCGAGGGCCCAGGAGAACGGGTCCCCCGGGGACTCAGCAGCCTTTTCCCGCAGCCGGACCTCCTTGCAGAGACGGGCCGTGTCAACAGCCTCCATCTGTCCTCCTTCGTGGAAATCGAAGGTTCCGCCTGGCCACCCCCGATGCAGAATACACTTCCGGACTCCCCTGCAGGCAGCTGAGACTGCGTCACCATGTGCTGGCCAACGGGACGTCGGCGGAAGTGACGCGTCTCATACCCTGGGCTGGGGGGGGAGGGGGCCAGAGCCCTGAAGGATCAGAGCAGACAGGCCCTGGGAAGTCAGAACACACCGGCTGCCAGGAGCCCGCCCAGGGCGCCGGGCACATCAGCCTCTCTCGGCCGAGGGCCGTGTGGCTCCGTGGGAAAGCACGGGGCGCGTGGCCTGAGGTTGTCACTCCCCTGTCTGAACACCTACACCCTGGCCCACACCCGGCTGTCCCCTCTCAGCGCCCAGGGCCCGGGGGTGGACAGGACGTCCCTCCACGGGGCTCCTTGGCCTGCCCGGGGGTCTGACGTGGGGAGGTGGGGCGGCCAGAATGCAGGGAGCGCTCCCGTGACCTCAGAGCCTCTGGACCGTAGGCAGGCCGCAGACGCGCGCGCCTGTCTTGGAAGCCAAGAGCTTTCTCCCTGCATTCCGACCATAGCAGCCTAATCCCCCCGCGGGGCTGCTGCTTCTCAAGGAAACGCCAAAGGTCAGCCGCTGACAGGAGGAGAGCTGCCCCCACACAGGCTCGGACAGGCGGCCTCGGGGCCTGGCGCTCACACGCTCCCCGCGAGACGCTTCCAGGAGGGCATGGAGGTGGTCGGCCCCCGACCCCCTGCTCCGCTCCCCTTCAGACACCGGTCTTCGTTTTGCAAGACGGCCGAGGACGCCGGGAACAGCAGTGACAGCTTGCCCTGTGACACATGCTTCCCTTACCCCAGGCTGTCCAATCCCACGTGGCCCCATTTTACAGAGGAGAAAACGGTCACAATGAGCAAACTGTCCTTCCATACAGCAAGACCTACAGGCAGGTGACTCCACGGTTTGTGACACCACCATGAGGGGAGGGACTCGTTTCTTTGTTGTTCTGCTCAGCCAGGAACTGGGTCCTCAAGCTCACAATGTGGCTGCAGCAGACCGGCCATCACATCAGATACAAGCCTACCAGCCAGGATGAATGCATGTGTGTGCGTGCACACACACACACACACACACACACACACACTCTTTCCAGAAGCCCTTCAGAAGGTTTATGTTTAGGACCTACAGGCCAAAATCAGGGCACATGTCCATGGTCTCACTGCAAGGGAGTCTGGAGGGCACCTGGGTGGCTCAGTCGGTTAAGCGTCCGGCTTCGGCTCAGGTCACCATCTCACAGTTTGTGGGTTCGAGTCCCGTGTCGGGCTCTGTGCTGACAGCTCAGAGTCTGGAGCTGCTTCGGATTCTGTGTCTCCCTCTCTCTGACCCTCCCCTGCTCATGCTGTCTCTCTCTCTCTCAAAAATAAACAAAAAACATTTAAAAATTTTTTTTAAAAAGGGAGTCTGGTAACTAAAATACCCTCCTGACATAGAAAGCTCCTGGCACGATGCCTGTTACAGGGTCCGTAGAAAGCGTGTGCTCAGGGCCCGGCAGCCCCCGCTGGCCACACTGGCCACCAGAGGTGTCTCGAGGATTAAGGCTGGTGGCACAGGAATGAGGCGGGTCCCCGAGGGGCAGTGGAAACACACGCGGTGTGTCGTCCGAGGACCTCGGCTCCAGGAGCACCTGCCGGCTGTCGGCGGAGCTACCTGATCGATCACAACACTGAATTTTAGAACCTGTTCGCCAAAGCCCCACCCACACCCGGCTCCGATGGGACCCGGGTCTCGCCCTTACCTTCCGTGTACACGTATGTCATGTCGAAACACCGATGCCGTCACGTAAACACAAATCTGATACCTCACCCTGGCACGTCAGCCACGACACGGAACCCGTTTTCACACCGCGTGTCTTAGCGCGGGCCCGTGAGACGCAGAGGGAGGAAGGAGTCAGCGAGCTGCAGGTGCGCGGACGGAGCCCCCCCGCCCAGATCAGCCTCTGCTCTTCCCGCCTCCTGCTGAGAAGCTAGACGCTGCTTCTCCTCTGACGCTAAGGTGGGTCTCAGCCTTCCAGACCCAAACCTTCCGGAATCTCCGTCCTTGGTCTCCACCTCTCCTCCCACCGCCCGGGAGCAGGCACGGCAGCGCAGAGCCCCGTGGGGGCCGGGGAGGGGCCGGGGGGAGGCCACAGGCCCCTGGGCCCCGGTCACCCTTCCCCGTCCACCAAACCTCCCGGAGAAGCAGGGCCTGGAGGTCACAGGGGGTCGTTTCGTCCACAAACCTGTGGGGTCGGCAGGGCTCAGCAGGGCAGGTGGCCGGGAGCAGTGGGCCCGCCCCGAGCTTGCGCCCCGCGCTGTGGGCTGGGGCCTGGCGTCCTCTGCGCACGGGCCTCCCCACCCAGGCCGCCTCCTCGGAGCTTTGTGTGGGCGCCAAGCACGCGGGTCCCGCAGCCTCGGCGATCACATCCCCTCCCTTGTGGTGGGACGGCAAGACCAGGACAAGCATGGGGTGGGGGGACCGGCTCGGAGCCCTGCTCTGTCGTGGGGTCCCTGTGCCTACTCGTGGGGGGGGGCTGCTGGGGGCTCCGAGGGGTGAGCGTCCTGCCCTCCCCACGGACACAGTCCCAGCGCCAGGGCCAACCTGCTCCGCCCGGGGCCGAGCCCCAGCGTGGTCACTGGTGCTGCTGGTGCTGCACAGGTCTGTGTAAGGAGCCGGCGGCCTCAGCAGGGAGCAAACAGCAAAGCCTTGCCCTTTCTCCTCTTGACCCTGCTGTGCTCTGCAGGCCCCGGGCCTCTGCTCCTGCCAGTTCCCGACCGCTCCGGCCCACCGGAAGGGCCCCCTGGTCTGGGCCCAGTAAGTCCTGTGCGTGGGGTGCCCTGCTTGGGTGGCCTCGCCGTGTGGGGCGACCTGATCCTTCTCACCTGCTTTCCGGAGCCCCTGTCCAAACCTCAAGACAAGAAGACAGGACGTCAGCGGCCTGGGAGCACCCCTCCAGCCCCCCGGCGGCTTCGGCTTTAGCTCAGGTCATCGTCTCACGGTTCGTGGGTTCAAGCCCTGTGTCAGGCTCTGTGCTGAAAGCTCGGAGCCTGGAGCCTGCTTCTGATTCTGTGTCTCCCTCTCTCTCTGCCCCTCCCCTGCTTGTGCTGTCCCTCTGTCTCTCAAAAATAAATTAAAATGTTATAAAAATTAAAAAACCAATCAGACACATAAACCTGCATCAGAGCAGAGTGCCCCTACCCGGGGCGGGGGCAGCGTGGGGCATCAGCTCTGACGCCACAGGCCTGGGCTCGGGGCGGGGGCAGGGCGGGCTCCTTCGGAGCGATCCGGGGAGGACAGCTCCAGGCCTCTCCCAGCAGCTGGTGTGGCCGGGGCGCCCCTCGGCCCGCGGCTGCCTCTCCGGGGCCTTCTGTGTGTGACCTCCTCTCCACCTTCCACCTCGCGGGGTAAGGGACCCGGGTGACAGGCGTGAACCCGCTCTGCCCCGAGTGCACGGCAGCCTCCGCCCGCCTCGCCCCTCGCCCGTGAGCAGAGGCTCCCACACTCCGCCCGCACCGGGCCCCCTGCCACGCCCCTCTGTCCACCCCCTGTTTTGGGGGCTGCGTGAGGGGAGGGGGAGCGCCTCGGATGATGGTCTCCAGAGCCCAAGGAGGGTCGTCTCCCTCAGGAGCAGGAGGAGCAAGGGTATGGGGGAGCCCGCAGTGCACAGCGGTGGGACGGGGGCCCCGAGGGGCCCCGCACGGGTCACCTCCACAGGACAGGGGTGGAGTCACCAGGTCACAGCCCCTAGGGCCCCCCCTTGCACGGCACTCACCGCGTGACATGGATGGCCCCCTCCGGTACCACGTCGTTGGTTCAGGCGGCCGTGACCCCAAAGCACCCCAGTCTGGGTGCTTAAACACAGACGCGGGGTTCTCGGGCCCAGAGGCCGGAAATCAAGGCCCACAGAGTCCGTGTCGGGGGAGGACCCACTGCCTGGGTCAATCATGCCGCCAGCCAGTGGAGGCGGCTCTCCGGGGCCTCTCACGGGGGCACTGACCCCACCGTGAGGCTCCGCAAACACGCGCTCGCCGCCCCCGCAGGCCTGCCTCCGACACCATCACACGGGGTCTGGGATCCCACCCAGGAATTCGGGGGGACACAGACGGTCACGGCAGGGGCGCGGCTGGGCGGGGGCAGGCGGGGCTGCGGGGGGCTGGGGGTGACGGACCCTCACCTGCACGCCGCTTACAGAGGGCGCTGCCTTTGAGAACACTCATCAAGGGGCACCTGGGGGCTCAGCCGGTTAAGTGTCCGACTTCGGCTCAGGTCATGATCTCACGTTCATGGGTTCGAGCCCCGTGTCAGGCTCTGGGCTGGCAGCTCGGAGGCTGGAGCTCCTTCGGATCTGTGTCTCCCTCTGCCTCTGCCCCTCCCCTGTTCATGCTGTCTCTCTCTCTCTCTCTCTCAAAAAATTTAAATTAAAAAAAAAAGAAACCTCATCCAGCTCCCAAGGGCACTTCTCTGCAGAGGCTGTATTTCAACCAAGAGTGTACTGTTTAAGCGTAAATCAGACCGTTTCTGGTATCGATTCCTACGTAACACATCGTGCCCGAAGGCAGTGGCTTTACTATTTCGTGCGGTTCTGTGAGGCCGGGAACCGAAGACGGGCTGGACAGGACGGCTGGCTTGGGGTCTCTCGTGCGGCCCCACACACGGGGGCGGGACCGGGGTCACCTGAAGACCTCGTCATGCACACTCCCCCACGGCCGGTGTTACTTCCGCCGGACGCTTCACTGGAAATGAAGCGGCGGACTGTCTGCCTCTCCCGGCCGGGGCATCGCCTGGTGCTCTGCGAATGTCTGTGGCATGGATGTGGGCAGGCGGCGAACGGGGCACCAGAAAGTGTGTCCCTTCAAGCCCGTCCTTGAGACCGTCTAGACGCTGGGGACGGGCGGGGACGAGCTGCAGTGCGTGACACGGCCGGAGCCCTCTGTGTGTGCCCTGCGCTGCGTGGTGCCCGAGCGACGGTGCCCAGGCTCCGCTCCCCTCTCCTCATGTGGCTCCGGGCCTGGGAAGGAAAAGAACTACATTTCCCAGAATCCCGATGGACAAAGACTGTGGGGGAGGAGATCCAGCCCAGGGCAGCTGGCCAAGCCGGGGAGGCAGCCTGGGGCCATCCCAGCTGCCGGCCACCCGGAGACCCGGGGTGGCCGGCGCCCAGTCACCCGCCATGGGGAGCCCAGAGGCCAGCGGCTGGGGACGTCCTCCTGATGGTGGCACAGCTGTGACCCCGACCTCAGCAGATCTGGTGCCTCCTCCTGCCTCCTGTTTGAGGCCAACATGGCAGGAGCGCCCGTTCCGGAAGGGCCCGGCTCGTGCTCAGCCCCCTGGTGGCCCCCAGCCTCCCGCAGGAAGTCCTGCTCTACGTGACAAGGGCGTCATCAGATCACCCCCCGCGGCTGGTGTGACGGTGCGGCGGCCGAACATTTGCAGATATTTCCACGAACCCCCAATGCCCCGAGAAAACGGGAGACCCCAGCCCACCCCCGAGAAGCTTCAGCCACAGGATCACAAACTTCCAGAAACTTGGTACATCCGGCGGCTCAGAGCCGCACCAGCCTCTCCGCCCAGCGGCTTAGCGTGAGGCCTGGCCGGCTGGTGGCTTCGGCGACTTCACGGAACAGTGAACGCTGCGTTCTTTCCTCCCGTTACTCATTAATGACAACACAACACCAAGGTCCTCGTCCAGTCCTGCCACTGCCACGAACGCCGCGGGGGGGACCCGATAGGCTACCCAGCCCTCCCGGCGTTCAGTCTCCTGAAGACGAAACCGGATCAAGCCTCCTTCGGGTTGTGAATGCTGAGAATTCCTTTCTAGTCTTCTGTGTGCGTGTGCACGTGCGTGTGTGCACATCGGGGTATACGCGTGTGTGAGCGTGCGTGTGTGAGCGTGTGGGTAGCGCATCCCTGTGGCCGGTGAACCCTGCACGGCTCCCGCCCCCAGCTCCCAGCCTGCCGAGTCGGTCCCTACAATCTCCAGAACGCATTTTCATTTTCTAGAATATTTCTACCACGGGGGGAAGGGAGCACACGAGGGCAAGGAAACCACAGGCACCTCCACCTGCCCAGCGTGCGGCCCCGACAGCTGCTCGGCTCACGCCCGGCCTCGCCTCGCCTCGCCCCTGCCCCGCACCTGCTCTCACCGAGTGTCTTTAAGAGGCAAGGACGGAGCGGGGTTTGCTGGCGATGCAACCGTGGCTCAGATCAAACCTCCTGCCCCCAAGTTGTCTGCGAATCGGGGTCGCCTCCTCACAAACCCTGTTTGAGAAGGGCCTCACTGAGAACAGACAAGGGCACACAAATAAAAACACTCCCCAACACCCCACGCATTTTGTTTTTTAAATAAAAGCAATTTTTAGAACATCAGGAGCGATTCCAGGGTGGTCAGAAGCCGACTGTTTTTTTTTATAAACTATGAGTTTGGTGTGGAAACTGGGCGATTTATTTTAAGTCCTGCCCATGCCGGGCCCCAAACTCCTCCATCACCTGCAGAACTCCCCGGCCTGCGTCTGTGTTCAGGCCCACGGTGGTGACGAATGTCCAAGCAGGCCCTGTAAGGACTGCGCTGCTGGGGTCGGATGCCGAGCGGGCCCCTGGCTTCACCCCTCGGATGCGTGAGCCTGTGGAGCCCCGATGTCCCTGGCCTCCGTGCCCCCCGCGAGCAGGAGGGGATCACACTCGGGCTCACCAGGGAGCGGAGCACTCGGCGGGGACCCGGACGCCAGGAAGGGCTCCCGCGCGCTATCCTGCCTCCCCGACCGGGCCCCCCCTGGCTGCAGGCCGGCCGGAGGCGCCGGTGTGGGGCGGACACCATGCGGGGAAACGCTATGTTCTGGGCCCTTCTGCGTCTTCCGCTGTTTCCTCCACCGTGTGTGCAGCCTCACACAGGAAAGCCTTTCAATCCCGTTTTCAGAGAAGAAAGCCTGGGGTGGGGGGTGGGGGGGGAGGAAAACAACGTCTCTCATCGGAGACAGCTTAGTGTGTTTCGGGCCCCGGAGGACACAGCTTGAGCCTGGTGTGGGGCCCCCTCGCCCGCGCGGCCGGCCGCACAGACGGTAAACACGCCTCTCCCGACCCGAGTGTTCGGGGCAGCGGCCCCTCTCGCTGTGAGTAACGGGCGTGCGCACAAGCGTGTGTCATCTGGGACGGGAGAGCCTCCCAGCAAGGGCACAACTTCCAGGGGAGAAGGAGGCCGGCGGGGGTCAGCCCACCGTGGGTCCACGCCGGGCCGGGCCCACCCGAGGCTGCCGGGCGGTCTCAGCCGCGGCGCGTGGATGCCTGGCCTCCCCGGGTGAAACAGGGCGAAGCCCTCGCCGCACGCCCTCGGTGCCCATTGTTGTCGGAATAAATCACGTGTACGTTTCTATCGATCATCGGAAGTCATGCGTCAGAGCCCCGTGACAGGGACGCCATCCCGCCCCATCTGGTCTGCTGACTGTCCCTCCGTGCCCCCAGCCCAGGCCGGGGCAGCGCGGCGGCGGATGCCCGTAAAGCGCCTGGCGTGCGGGTCGTGGAGGGGCTGGGGTGGGCGATGCCGCAGAGGGAAGTGGGCCGGTCACCCACCCGGGTCACCGCACCCAGTGTCGGCGTCAGAGCCTTTCAGGAAGTGACCGGATCCAGCTCGGGCAGAACCCGCATTCCCCCAGGGAGGCACGGGGGACGCCCAGGGACAGGACATGGCCGCCAGCACCAGCCCCACGTCACCGCAATCCAAAGCCTCTCGCCACACCTGCAGACACCTCCCGGGACGGAGGGAGGCTGTGGGCGCCGCCCCTTGCCAGGACTGAAGACCAGCGGGCCGCAGGACGCCCTGCCGTCTCTGGACACTGCCGGAGGAGGGGGCGGGGGCGAGCTGAGGGGTTAAGCCCAGAGCGGCGGGGAGGCCGCCCTCAGAAGCCAGGGACAGGGATCTGGTAGTTGGGGGGTCAGCTCGAGCCCCAGAACAGCCCTTGGGAATCTGGCAGGAGCTCCCGAATCGCTGGGCAGGGGGGGGATGGACACTGGCGTCCTCACAGCCCAGGAAGTGGGGCCTTGGCGGCGGGCGGTGGGGAAGGGGGGGCACGCCTGCCCTGCCTGGAGGGGCCCTTAGCCCCGGCATTGGTGCCTCCCCAGCTCTGGGGCTGTGGGGCAACGTGTAGACTGGGGAGCTCTTCTCCTTGTCCAAATATTTGTAACTTGTGGGTCATCGGTCATGTTCTGAAAGGCTAAATTTGGGGCGGATCAGGACCAAACCAGCTCCATCTCCCCCACCCCCAGCACTGCCAGGGCCAAGCTGAGCCCCTCCCCCCCCCCAATCTGGAAGCTCCGGGTGACACTGGATGCTGGGGAGGAGGGGCCGGGGCCAGAATGGCTGCTCACCTACCCTCAGTGCTGGGGCTGAGCAAGGGGGTCGCACAGCCGGTGGCCCAGGCCCCCAACTCCATCTGTCTGCAGCCACCTCCTCCTCCTGGAAGGGCTTTCCTCCCCCGCCCAGGCCAGCAGCTCAGAGCCCTTTATTACTGTGAGGTCGCCTCTGGCTGCTGCTGCTGAGCTCTTCCCCAGATCACATCAATACCTGATTTCATCCTCCGGAGCCTCCTGGAAGGGGGTCTGACTTCTCCTCTATTTTACATATGAGGCTACGGAGGAGGCGCAGAGAGGTTAGGTAACCTGCCCAAGGCTGCCCTGCAGGGGCAGAGCCACAGGCTCCAGACCACCCCCCCTGCACGGCTGCCCCGTGTATCAACCCCTCATAAGGCTGCCGGAGGCCTTTAGGGGGTAGACCGAGGGGCTGGGGGTCTGCACACGGGGGAGGGATATGAAGCCCCCCCTTGATCTTGGCCGAGAAGCAGTGCTCCTCCCCAGGGGTGCCCTTCTGGGCCTTGGGAACCAGCAGCGGCGCCGGCCCGGAGCGGGAGCGCACGCGGAGCCGGCAAGGGCCCGCAAGCCCCGCTCGTCCTGCCTGGGGTCGCCGGGAAGCCCGAGCCTGTACTTAGCTCTGCTGCTAAATAACAGCTCTGGTTTCTGCTAAAAGGATTCATTCCCGGAGCACAATAATTTTCATCCCCTTCTTGCTACAACCCATAGTTTATGGCTAAATATACGCCGTAATGAGCCGCTGGCCTGATAGCGTCGTTGAGGAGATATTTGACCTCGGGTTTAATTGCAGGACGGAATAAATGTCAGGGCCCCCGGCTCACAGACGGTTCAGGGCTCCGCATCTGGCATCCGCGGCCCCGGAAAACGTGACGCGGGCGGAGAAAGCGGCTCCGGAGGCCAGGCCGGGCAGCGGTGCGTCCGGAGCTGTCTGCTTGGATGGACCAGGGCGGCCGCGGACCCCCACGCCCCCCAAGACAAAGCTGCCCCCACCCCCGCGGACGGAGCACAAGGGCGGCTGGCTGGGCGCTGGGCTCCAGCTGCCACCGAGTTCCACACGCTGAACTTGGGCTTGAGTGTCCCCAGCACGAACCCCCGCATCTGTCAGGCGATGAGGGGCGAGGGGGCTGGGGTGAGGACAGCGCGCCTGCAGAAAGTCGGGAGAGCGCGCTGTGCCGGCAGGGGGACCGGCCCCCGCGGGGAGGGCTCTGCAGAGCCTGTGAGCCCAGCACCTTCTCTGAGAAGAGCCTGGCCTGGCGGCAGCCTGCAACCCCTCCCTCAGCCCGGAGGACGGGGTGGACTCGGCCCCGCAGACTCGGAGGGTGCGCTGCGCCCTCGCCCGGGGCTCTCCTCTTGGATTTTCCCTCCGCTGCCCAATGTCAAGGCTACAACCCGTCAAGGGAGTGTCACCCTAGCGCACGGGGCTGGCAGACGGCAGGTCTCTGGAAGAACAGGGGCACCGGCCACGGTGACTGGGGCTCAGCTGGTTCGATCTGCTGGCTCTTGCTGGGAGGGAGGGGGAGCTCCAGGCTGCGCTCCCCAAGGGCACCCGACACCCTGCTCCTTGGGTCCCTAGTTAAGAACACCCCCCCCCCAGGCTTGTATGACTCCACCACCTACCACGACACACAGATACACCCTCCCAGCCCTGCTCTCCGGGGGCGGCATGGAGCCCCGAGGCGGCGGAGGAGGGGGTTCAGTGTCCTTACCCACGTCCTCCGCTCCCTAAACCTAGGACGTGCAATGAGTCACTCTGGGAGGAACGCGCCTGGCGGAGGCAGACCTCACTCTGCCTGGCAGTTACCCCTGGTTTCCCTCTCCTCTCACAGCCGGCCTTTCCTGGGCTCCCCAGACCCCCTTCCTGCTTGGGTGCCGGAGGATCACCCAGTGGGGGGGGGAGCCTGGTCCCAAAGCGCCAGTGAGTAAAGCGTCTGCTTTGTGGTGACGACGGGGAAGCAGACACTCAGGCCGGACGTGGTGCGGCGGCCCAGCCCTCCAGGACGCGTTCCCTGGGCCGCCCCCTCGGGCACGGAATCCGAATCCTGAGCTGCGCTGGCGGGCGGAGAGGGGAGCAGCGTCCTCTCCAGCACCGAGTGCCGAGAAGTGGGGGGGGGACCAAAATCTCGCCCGTCCAGCGTCCTCTGGGGAAGGATTCGCAAGGCCTGGACCCGTCCGCTGTTTCACTCTGCCTGTGGAGACGCTGCGGGGCAGTTTCCATGGGGAGGCGTGGGGGCCCCCTCGCCCTGCTGGCTGCCCCTGGGGGTGTCGGGGGCGGGGGCCGCCGCTGGCCCGCTGGCCGCTCTCCTGCCACGTCCCGCCCTGCCCCCAGTGCTCTCCGAGCTGCGTCAGAGGAGGCGCCGAGGTCTCTCCCACTGCTGGGGCAGCGGCCCCGGTGCTGAGAAGCGAAGAGCCCTGGGGGCAGGGGGCCTGCGGCTCCGTCTCCCCTGGAGGACATCTGGGAGCAAACGGGAAGAGTCAGGCTAAGTTACGTTACTTTTAAAATAAAGAGGAGGCGAGGGAAAGCCAGGCGCTGCTGGGAAAAGGGAGATGGATCTGCCCCCATCCCGGTGACCCACGAGAGTGACGTGGGCGCTTCTCCTCACCCCAAACCTGACCGCCGTGCTGCAGACTGCGGGGCGCACCATCGCTCCCGCAGAGTTCATGAAGGGGGGGCTGTAAACGGAGTTTCCCATGGTGGGGGCGCGTGATTGCAAACGCACAGTTCACGATGGGGGGGCAAAGGAGCAAGAGGCAGGACAATTTCAGGGGGGGTCTGCGGGGCGGCGGAAGGGGCCGCGCTCGCCCTTTGATTGGGCCTGGGACTGCGGCACCCCAGTGCCCGCGGCCGCAGCTCGATCAGCGGGCTGTTTGTAATTCCATCCTTTTTTCATTAACATAAACACCACTTGAACAAAAATATACACGGCCACCTACTTCGCCAGGAGAGGCAGCCCAGCGCCCACCGACCTGCGCTCGCCCACCGGCAGGGCCCCCGAGGACCCGCGCGCCCTGGACCCCGCCGTCCACGCCGAGCCGTGCGGGCCGGTCCAGGCCGCCTTTGAAGCCCCAGGCCCCCCACAGTTCGGCCTGTCACCCGCCGCCGCCGCCGCCAGGGCCCACGGAGGTGCTGAGTTGTCAACGTAAATTCCTAGTTAAGCGGCTTGCTGATAAAGCCTCGGGGCAAATTGGTTCCTCTTCACCTGCCCGCAGGCCTCCTCCCTCCCGCAGGCGCCGCCGCAGAGCGAGCTGGGTTGGAACTCGCACGGTGTGGGCTCAGCCCGACGCCAGGCAGGGTGGAGGAAGGAGCCGGGCGGGACGCCTGGGGCTTCGTCCTGGGCGTGGAGGCCGCGCCGGCGGGGTAGGAGGGAGAGCGGTACCGGGGTGGGGTCTCTGCCCGCGACCCCCTGGCAGTTCTCGTTGGCGCCCCCCCGGCCTCCCGCCGCGCGCTCACACGGTCCTGGGTTCGAAGCCCCCTGAACCCCACATGCGTGCACGTGTTCCTTGGGCCCCCGCGGGGACCCCTCCGAAAGCACAGCTCACAGAGTCAGCGGGGGTCCTGGGTCGGCGCTTCGCCTCTCCCACCCCCCTGGCAGCGCCATTTCGACCCGCTCGCAGCGAGAGAAGTGGGCAGGGGTGCGGGACGGCAGTGAGCCCGGCCCCGCGACGGGCGCTCGGCGCGGTCCACACGGGCAGACGCAGGTGGCGCACAGGGCCGGCGTGTGGGGTGATCCCGGCTCCGCACGGCGCAGCCGGAACGACCCGAGGCAGAGCCTCCGGGTCCTTTTCCTCCTTACGTTCCGCATAATCTTTGGAACCCGCTCTTCTCCGCCACCCTGTAAACACGGCCCAGGCCGCCCCGCGGTTTAAGTGCGTTTCCCGGCTTCGCACGGGGGACCCCCCATTCGAGACACCCAGCTGCGCGGACCTGCCTTCCGTCTGGGCGTCCCCCTCTAGCGGCCACCTCGGTTGCGTCCAGGGTCTAGCCTGAGACCCTTCCCCTCCGCCCCTGTCCCTTCTCACAGCCCGGCCGCCGCAGGATCCGGGACTGGCCATCCGCCCCGGCCAGCGCGCCGCGCGCATCCTCGGTTTCCAGAAGGCGCCCTTCCGCCAGCGCGAGTCCCCGGCCCCCCAGTCTCTCCCTCAGACAGGCGCCCGCGGGAGAGGCCGAATCCATCCCTGCGGGGCCAAGCGAGTGAGAAAGCGGGGCTCGTGCACCCCAGACCCTTCCCGGACCGCAGCGCTTTCAGTTTGCGACTCCAGCATCCCTCGCGCGGCGCCCGGGCGCGCACCCCTCCCCCGGGACGGTGGAAGTCCAACAAACAGGCATTCGCGCAGGCAGAACCCATCATTAGCCCAAACCAAGGTTAAAATAATTGCATCTTCGCAGACCGAGCGCGGCAGGCACCGGCCGGGGCCTCGGGGGACGCGGGGCCGCCTCTCAGCCTGGCCAGCCGGGCCTCGGGTGGGGACGCACCGAGCGCCCCGCCGGGCCCGGGGCCCCGCGACAGACACGCGCGCCCGCGGCTTGGGGGCGAGGCGGACGCCAGCCCTCCGCGCTTCTTTCCCGGGAGGCGGCGAAAAGAACGCTGGAGTCAGACTCGCCAAACCGGAGGGAGTCTGGGCTGCTCCAAAGGAGGGAGCGGGAGAGTGAGGTGAGGGGCAGGTGGGCGGGTGGGGAGGGGCAGCTGCTGGGAAGCCGAGGGCTTTAGAAAACGCTCCTTTGCAAAAACCCGGAGAAAACTGCGGGGGCGGTGGTCGCGGGGGGCGGGGGGGGGCAGCGGTGTCAGAGCGCTTATTCCTGGTCTCTTTAAAATTTCAAGAGTGATTTTGGTTCCTAATTGAATTCGTTTTCATGGTGAATTAAACGGAGCCAGGGCGCGTGGACCTAACTCATTTCCAAACGTTCACAGCAAAAGCGGAGGGAGGAGGACCGAGGTGGAAGCCCCGCCGACTTTGACCTTGAGAATATAACAAAATGTTTCAAATGTTTTCAGCTTTATGCTTTTAAAAACAGCAGGGCTTAGACATCGTCCCAGGCCTGGGCCCGAATCTTTGCAGGTAATTGCTAATTATTAAGATAGATACATTTTTTTAAACAATTAGGAATACACACGCGTGCGCATCGCCCAGGCTGAGGACTGCCCGGTGCCTGGGAGGAGAAGGGGGCGCGTGATGAAAGCTGAGACCCCAGACCAGCCAGGTGCCATGGTCCCAAGTGCTCGCGCTGTTCAAAGACCGGGAGCATCTCAGGCCTTGAGAAAATCGGCTTCAGAATAAAAGAACTGGACATTTTGAGTGGCGACTCCGTTTTGGTTTTCCTCTGTCGGGTTTTTCAATCCTGGAGGGTAAAGCCGCCCCTTGGGAACAAGCTGGGGGCACCGAGGGGCAGAAGTAAAAAGAGTAAAAAGGGACCCAGCGTGTTTTAAATGACGGCGCTCTGTGCATTAGGCGGAGCCCAGCACCCTGGAGTCAGAAGACCTGGAAGGGGCCTGGTTCCTGGACCAGTGGGACCGGCTCTCCGAGGACCCCTTGGAGGTCCGCTCCTGGGGGGGGGGACCCCTTGGCATCCCCAGGGCTGAGCCGGGGCTGCTCCCTGGCCGGCCTCGCCCCAAGTCCTCTGCCAGCACGGTGCCAGCACACCCTGGAGGGGGGAAGGAGCCCCCAGCCGGCAAGACGGCTCCCTCAGTGCCGGGAGGCAGGGTCGGGGCTGGGGGGCTCCTCGGGAGGCCTGGGGTCTGCCCCTCCTTGCCTGGGGGCGGGGGCGGTCACAGGCGGGGATCCCAAGGCCGAGGCTGTTATTTTGCTGTTGGGGTGGTGGAAGGTGGGGGCGGTGACGGTCTCCCCTCGTCTTCCGGATTCGCCGACCCCACACATGCCCTCAGGGGAGGGAAGGCGGCGTCTTTCAATGATGCCACCTTTACGGAGCCCTCACTGTTTGCCTGCGCTGTGCTCTGCTTTCCCGTCTGTGAAATGGGCTCCAGAGCAGCAACTCCTTAGCCCAGGGCTGGTATACAGTAGGTGCTCAGTAGTTTCCTACGGATGACGTTCCTCCCAGGGAGTCTCCCCTGGGGAGAGAGGCCGTCATTTTCACCAGCAAGCAAATGCAAAAGGGGCCCCGGGCCATTAAGGAGCTCCTGGGAGGTCCCAGAACTGGCGCAGCTGGGAGGTGGGATTCTGATCTCAGACACCGGCCACGCCCTGAGGGAGGGGAGGCCCCCCCCCCCCCGCCGAGGGTCCTGCTGGCTGCAGGGGGCGATGGGGGACTACGGTGTCCGGTGGGGGGTGGGGAGGGACACACCCGAGACCTATCACCATTCTGTCAGGAAATCAGCCTGAGTCGTCCAAGGGCCAGAGGCAGCTTCCCCGCAGCCTAAAACCGCTCTCCCTGGGGTGGGGGTGCCGGGGTCCCGTCTCACTGCCCGGCGGGGCGCATTCCAGGGCTGGCCACACGGAGCCCACAGGAGGAGGGGCTTGTCTGGTCCCCCGACTCTCTGGTTCTGGGGACGCTAGTCTCTGGGCTGGCGCCCCACAGGCTCTGGGGACCTCCAGGAGAAGGGACGAGGAATCTCGACCCCTGAGCTCCCCAAACACCAGGGATGAGGGGGCACCCCAACTTGTAATAACGACCCTCGCGTATCTACTCTTCTCAGTGCCCAAGGAGGTGCTGTCCCTGGTCCCGGTCTGCAGGCCCAGAGAGGGCAGGCCACCGGCCCCGTCACACAGCCGCGGGGCCAAGTCTCACCCCGGATGCGCATTCCCAGCAGCCGTCTCTGCCTTGGTCCCCCCCACCCTGCAGGGGGCCCTCAGGCCAGCTCTGGGGAGGGCACTGACCTTATCCCCGGTCAACCTGAAGGGACGGAGGCACCGGAGATTAAATCACCTCTGTCCTCTCCGGCCTGCAGCCGCCCCAAAAAGCTGTGCTCCCGAACAGCCCCAGGGACCCCACAAGGGCCCCCCAAACGCCCTTCCCCACTATCCTGGGAAAGCCCTGTTCCAGGGCTAAAGGAGACAGGTCTGTGACCCGCACCCAGGAAGCGGACGATGCGACGCAGACACACTTCCGTGTCCGGGGGCCACGACCGAGCGCAGAGAGCCCCAGACAGGCGTGCGTCCCGGCCTCTCGCCCCCCTCCGGGCACCTCTCCGCCTCTTCCACCCACTCCCCACCGAGGTGTGCCGGCGCTCCGGCCTGACTCCGCTGGGCCCGGGCCCCAGAGTTCTAGATTCTAGATCCCCCTCCCCGGGCAGAATCCGTCCAGCCACGTGGGTTCTGCTTCTCTCTCTCAGCCTCAGCTCTGCTCTCTGTCGGTTCCTGTCTCTGTCCTCCTGTGAGCGGATTCCCACCCCCCGCTCTCTGCGTGTCTCCTGAGGGCTCGCTCTCCGTGCCTCTGACTCTAGGTGTCTCTGGGTTCTAGTGACCGAATGTCCCTGGGCCCCTCTCGGGGGAGGGGAGGGTGTCATGTGCCCCGGGCGCTGGGCATCGGCGCCTCCCTGCTCTAGGTGCCCAGGCCAGGCGGCCCCCTGACTGCCTAGGGCACGTGCCCGAGGGCTGCCCCTCCGACCAGGCCGCTGCCAAGCCCGGCAGAGCTCCTGTGCCGCCCACACCCGCCCACATGCTGTCTTCCCAGGGTCCCTGTGGCAGCGGAGTCACAACCCGGCTGGGACAAAAGGTCCCAGCGGACCACGGGTGACCCGGAAAGAGCGCATCACCTCCTCACCTCCATGGTTCTCGGCCAGCCCTGGCCCGGGGGCCGAGCCCTCTGGCGGGTAAAGCCCCGTCCTCCATCCCTCCCTTCCCTCTGGTCGGATTTTGTTTTCTCCCTAAAAACAACACTTGTTTTCATCATTTTCAACCCCCCCACCCCCCCCAGGGGGATGGACCGAGCACCGCCAGCTGTAAGCGGGAACCGACAGGCGCATTCTGAGCGCGTGCTGGCAGCTTTCTGGGAGCAAATGGCTGCTTTTGATTAGGAGCAAATCTGAGTGCTGTCTCCCTCTGGCTCCCCACCTTGCCTGGCCCGCAGCTCCTTGACCTCACCCTTCCCCACTGGCTGTGTGTGTGTGTGTGTGTGTGTGTGTGTCGGGTCTTAGCTCTCCCTGAGTCCTGAGCACATAGAAACTACCTGGCCCTTGAAATTTAATTTATATTTTCCTTTTGTTTTGTCTGTTTGTTTTGAAAACACACAGAATTCATTTGCGTCTTCTCTCCGGCCGCCCCTCCCGTCTCAGGACTGGGGTCTGCCCGGAGCCCTGCCCTTGGCCGAGCTCAAAGCCGAAGCCCTCGTCTCCCCTGCCCCTGCGGCATCGGTGTCTCCTTCCTCATGGATCCCCTGTTGGAAGAGTACATCTGGGAGGCACCCCGGGCACCCGGGGGCTCACACGCACACACAGGCCTGGCAGCGAGGAAGAAAACACATCCCGGCGCCTCTGTGGGACCAGGGGGAGCGGCCGACGGGCCCGGCGTCCGGAAGGTGAGCCCCAGGCCGCTCCAGGGCCCGGAGCGTCTCTGCCTCGGGGGCCGGCGTGCGCGCTGCTGCCAGAAACGCCCCAAGACCCCGCGGGGAAGAGCTGCAGATCCCTAGGCGTCAGCGCTGTCAAATATTTCACTGAGGAACGTCCTGGAAAATGTGTGCGTTTGGGTCAAGTCCCCGAAGGGAGGGGCCAGCTCCCGGCTGCGGCGCCCCAGCTCGGGCTGCTTTTCCTCCTTGACCAAAATGCGAACGTGTGTTTGATGTGCTATCTGCCAGGGTTTGGTGTGCGGCTGACTCGCCCCCCGGCTGGTGGTCCCCGAAGTGGAGGGGGGGGTCCAAGCCCCGGCGGCTGTGTGGAGCCAGAGGGTGATGCCAGGCTCTCCTCCTCACCCTGGGGTCACCCACGAAGGGTCTGGGAGGCGGGGCCCAGAATCAGGCTTGTGCTCCCAAGAGGGCCACACAGGGCTCCAGTAGGGCCTGGAGTTTGGGTGCGCAGAGATGAGAACTGGGAGGGGAGAGCACCCCAAAATGCGGTGAGTTCCACCGACCAGCTTCCCTGGAGGCCGGGCAGGCCCAGGCACGGGGGACTCCCCGTGATCCAGGGCCCCCCTCCCAGGGCTCCTTCCACACGGGCCCTGAGCTCACAGCCTCTCCGGGAGGGACCCAGGAGCACCTGGTCCCCACATCTCCAGTCTACCCACGCTTGCTAGAGCGACACAGCACAGGGAAGTCACTCTGCTGCCTGAGGAATAAAGAGGAAGTCACTTCCCTCCCCTGGGACCCGAGCTTCCGGGGCTGTGGTTTCAGGAGCTGGTGCCCTGCCCGGGGCACACGGGCCTCCGCGGTGTCGGCGGGGCGGTCACGCAGCCTTCCCCGCGTTCCATCACGCCCCCGCCCCCCGACCTCCGTCCCTTCCCGCTGCCCGCGTCTCCTCGCCACGTGCGGGGCCCGGGGCGCATGCCAACCCTCTCCCACGATGACCGGTGCCCACCGGCACCAAGTTGTACACATTTTTACCGCTTTCTTGTGCATAACCCATCAGACCATACGCACGCCCCACGGCGGTTCATGAAACTCTGTATCGTGGGGTCCAGAGAGCCTATAATATTCGGTGCCCGGAACCCAGTATGTTGCATGTGCCCTTGGACTCCTCTGCGTGTGTAACGTGCTGTTAGACACGTCCTAGAATCGCCTGTGGACCGAACGACTCGGTGTCACGAATATTCGATACACGCAGTGAGCTGTACTGACGGAACCTGACGCTGCTCGTCACGTGGGGAGCCGCCGTGCCGCACTCACGTGCTGGAATGTTCAGCCGGGAAGCGGGTTTTGCGCGCCCCTCACCCTGTCCCGTGCACACAGACCGTAGGCCAAACGCCTGCCTGACGCCGGGGTGCCCGCAGGACACGCCTCCAGGGGCCTCATCTTACCCACTCCGTGCCTCTCTGTCTTGCAGGGTTTTTTTCTCTCTCTCCTTTTTAAAAAAATAAACTCTATGCCCAATGTGGGGTTCGAACTCATGACCCCAAGATCAAGAGCCACATAGTCTATCGGCTAAGGAAGCCAGATGCCCCTATTTCCTGTGGTTTTTTTTTTTTTTTTGCCTCCTCTGGACAATATTCTGCACAAACATCCCTCGTATTTTGTGCGCCAATCATCCTATAATCCAGGGAAGGGGAGGACGTCCTTTCTCCTGACCCTCACAAGTCTCCCCACAGTCCCCAGGGCCACACTTTCACCCCCACTGCCCCTCGGGCCTCCCTACTGACTCTCCCAGGCCAGGCAGCTTCCCTCGCTGGCCAGCGCTCCACCTCGGGGCTGGGGCCCGGCCTGCCCTACCTGGTGTCGCTTTTGGACCTCGTCTGGAAGGGGTTCGAGGGAGCAGGGATGAGGGAGGCTCTCGGCCCCCGCGGTAATGCAGAGCAGGGGTGGGGGGGGGGACGGGCGGCTGCCCTCTCGGTGGGTGGTCGGCTGCCGCCTTCGCCCCCGCCCCTCCCGCTCGGCCGGCCCAGCTCAACGGGCTAGATCTGGTTCCCTGCTCGGGTTACGGCGCACTCTCCGCCCGGGCGGCTGCACTTAAGCAATTAGCCAGTAAAAATACCTCGGGCTTGGGGAGTGGGTGCCGGGACAGGCGTGTCTGTTTTTACACTCCCCCCAATGGAGGACTCCTGGGGCCAAAGCTGGGGCGCAGATTTGATTTGGGACTGGGGGTGTGTGTCTCTACGGAGCTTTAAGCTAAGAGCAAACCGCTGCCTCGCCCCGGTCTGTATTTTCTCCCCCGTCCCATGAGCTGGGCCCTCGGGGGTTTTCTCTCTGCAGCCTGTGTCTGTGATTGCCCGATGCACACGGCAGCCCTGAGAAATGAGGGCCATAACTTGTCCCTTTTTTTAGATGAAAAACCGAAGGTGCAGCATGATGATTACAGCTAATAACATTGTATCGTATTTGAAATTAAGACTGCAACATACTTGATACTGTATCGTATTTGAAAATAAGACTGCAACATACTTGAACCCTCCTGTGAAAGTAGATCTTAAATGCAATCGGCACACAAAAGAAATGGTAACTATGTGACGAGATAGAGGCGACAACAGAGGCGCAACTGACCAATGTGTGTTTTGCAACATTTACATGTTGCAAATCACCACACTGTATGCTTTAAATTTACACAATGTTACGTGTCAGTTATATCTCAATAAAACCCTTAAAAAGCAACTGACCAACCAACAACCACCTTCCCCGAAAAGAAACTAAGGCACAAATGGCTTAGGCGACACCCCCGCACGGTGACTGCTGGCTTGGAATCTGGCCCCTGACGCCCCGTGCACGCGCCCAGGCGCTCTCTGCAATTTCCACTGCAGACCCTGGCCCTGGGGCCTGCGGCTTAGTTCCCGGTTGTGCGGTCAGGCCTGGATTTGCATCTGGGGTCTGCAGATGAGCCGGGACTCTGGATAACCCGGTGGGGGGGCGGGAGAGACCTCTCTCCAGGGAGGGGAAATATGGACCTGGTCTCTGCTTCTGGTGAAGATTAAATAGATATCTCTGAGGCATTTAAGCTGGGTCCTGGGTGGGAGGTCGGGGTTCTTGGGTAGGCTCCGGGGGTTTGAGACCCTGCAAACCGTTCTATGAATGTCACTGGTATGATGTGCCTTTTGGAGGGGGGAGGGGGCTAGGATACAGTTTTCAATAGTTTGTCAAAGGGACTCACAGCCCATAGAAAGGTCATGGACGTCAGCACCCGGCGTGGGCCAGCGGTCAGGAGTCCCGTCATTATCACTGTGTCTGTCACAGCTGCTACTCTCTTGTCATCACCAGTTCCCCAACAGGTCTCTGTGCCCGCGCGCCCGGGAAGCATTTCTAAACTCATTCTCTCCACTCTCGGCCTTCCTTCGTGGAGGCATAGGAGAAAGGGTCGCAGGCAGCGGGGGTCTGTCCTGGGGGCCGAGAGAGAAGGGAGGGGAGCTCCTGGGGCGGCACTGGCTGTCCCAGGCCAGGGCCTTAGTGGGCCTCAGTTTCCCCACCCCAAAATGCAAGGTCAAGCGAGGCTTCTCCTGCCAACTTAGTTAGGAACTGGGAGCCACGGCTCCGGCGCAGAAAAGCCTTCCTCGCTTCGGGATGTGGCTTTCCCTAGAATTGAGTGGGGGGGGGGGGTCGCCTCCAAATTACAATGCTGGGAGCTCCTTTCCCCTGCCCTCTTTCTCACACCCCCACCTTGCCTCCCTCCCGGGTGGAGATTAGGGGCTGGGGAGAGCCTCCATCTGTCACATTCCTGCCGGTGCCGCCACCGGCCCCGCTCCCCGGGCAAGATAACCACTGCCCTTCCCCCGCCAAGTCTGGTTTGCTGTCGGAGCGGAGGGGTAAGTGGAGGCCAGGTGGGGCCCCCAACTCCACACTCCCTCCGCAGGAAGGCTAAGCCCCCGGCCCCTACACACCCTGGAGCCCCCAGGGGAGCCGGTGAAAGACCTTGATATGCAGGAGGGAGGAAGTGGTCGACGACCGGCGGGGTCAGCCAAAGATAGCATCTGTCCCCCCTCGCGACGGAGAGCTCCCAGGAGGGAAGGGGGCTGCTGGAAAATGTCCCCCAACCTCAAGTTCTACAGAGCCCCCTCTTCGAAGCTGCCCCATCGGCAAAACAGAGGCGTTACTGTTGCCTTCGGGGAGCGCTGGGTTCTCGCGCTGCACCCCGAGCTGCTGGCGGGGCAGTGGGGCAGCCTCCCCCGCGGGCCTCTCTGCTCGGCGCCAGATGCGCTCCCAGCAGCTGGCGGGAGCGACCCCTTCTCGAGAACGTCCCTCCAGGCACCGCCAGGGCCTCCTAGCCTGTGGCTGCCGTTTGGCAAAAAAAAAAAAAAAAAGAGAGAGAGAGAGACAGAGACAGAGAGACAGAGAGGCAGGGACACAGAGTGAAAAGAAAAGGGAAAAAACGTGATGGAGAGAGGGCGGGAGAGAATCACGAATGCGCGCACACGGGATCGGACGGCGGGCGCACGGGCGGCTGGCTGTGCGGGGCAAACGCGCAGCGCAGGGGTGTGTGCACCTAAGCGGAAGGGCAGGCCTGAGCGCTGGGGCGCGGGCCGGGGCGCCTGGGCTGCGCCAGGGGTGCTGGAGGCCACGCTGCACCGGAGAGCGCGCGGGGCGCTCAGGGTCCCCGTGGCCCGCGGGTGCTGGCCGGGCCGAGTTCGGCGCGGGGGGTCCGCCGGCGCGCGCCCACCTGCCCGGAGGTGGTGCGCGCTGGCACGACGCGGTCACGTCCACGCACCCTCCCCCGGGCCGGGAGCCGGGCGGAAGCGGGGCGCGGAGAGCGGCACCGGCTCCTCTCCCGCGAGCGCCGCTCGGCCCGGGAAGGCGGCGACCGCGGGGCACGTTACGCCTCGCGAGGACGTGCCAGGCGCCCCGAAGGCGACGAGGAGGCGTCTACCGCCTAGGCCGAAGGCGTCTGAGCGGGGAGGGGGGACCGCGGGGGACGAGGAAGCCAGAGGAACCCGAGAGGACGGCGGGGCTTTGAAAAGCGCCGCGGGGCGGGCGCACTCGGAGCGCGGCGTCTGTCTTTCGCCGCCGCTCCCGCCGGGGCAAGGCATCTGGGCTCCTCGCGACGACCCGCGAAAAGCCATCCCTCACCCTCTCGTCTCCGTCCCGGCCCGGGCCGGAGGGGCTGGGCGCGGCGCCCCGCAGTCCGCGCGCGAACAGCACTCACCTGGGTCCCCGCTGGCCGAGCTGCGCCCCCGGCGCCCCCGGCCCAGCCCACACCCCGGTCCTGCGAGGGACGGCGCGCGTGCGAGCCCGTGCGGCGGCCGGCCGGGCGCGAGACGGCCGCCGGGGCCTGGGCTCCCCGCCCGCGCGCCCTGCTTTCCGGAGACTGGCCCGGCGCGCAGTGTCAGAGGCCCCCGGCGGCGGCGGCGGCGGGCCGACCCACAGGGGCATTAGGCCAACTCCCCCCGCGCACGCGGAATTCTCTATTATTATTAAAGAATCCCCCAGAACGTGTTTACGTTGAGCCGTATAAACTTCCTGCCAGGGCCTTTACCATCTACGAGAAATCGGAACCTGTTCTTGGAAAGCGGGGAACACCGGCGCGCTGCGGGGCCGAAGAGGCGGGTTTCCCGTGTGCGCGTGTGGGAGGGGGTCCCCTCGGAAGCCTGTGGGTCCGGACGGGGACGTGGCTAGCCTACACGTGGGTGAGAGTAGGTGCGAATTTAAACTCCTGCGGGCCGAGTGTGCGCGTGAGCGAGCCCGCCACCTGGGCGCGCCCATGCCTGAGCAAGGAGTGTGCGTGAGCGGGCACTCACGAAGGCGTGTGTTTGCACGTCTGAAATCTTCGTAATTTACCGGGTCTGCACGTGCACCAACGCGTGCGTGCGTGTGCACGAGCGCGCGGGTGAGTGAGTGAGTGAGCGGGGCCGCTTTTTCCGGAAAGCCGGCCCGGTTTCGGGCCCCGCGGGCCCGGCGGTGCCCGCTCGCTCCCGCCCGGCCCGCGGCGCCGGAGACAAAGCGGCCGCGACCCGCCCTGCGCTTTCGTTTTCCGCCCGCGCTCGGCTCCCGCGGCCGCCCGGCTGCTCGCGCGCCGCTGGGCGCGTCCAAAAAGTCCCGGGCGCAGCGCAGTCCTTCCCGGGGCGGGGAGAGCGGGTAGGCGGGCCCTCACGGGGACGTCCGCCCGCCGGCCGCGGGGCCCGGGGCCGAGCCGCCTGCGATCCGCCGGCGGGCTGCCCGCGTCGGGACAGGCCCCGGGTGCCCGCGCCCCGGGGCCGGGAAGGCGGGGGGGGGGGGCCTGCGCGCGGCGGGGCCGGACCGCGGGGCCGAGGGCGCGTTAACACTCGCTCGCCAGGTTGGTGGAGGCGGGGCGGGCCTGCCGGCGGCCCCCGGGCGGCGGGGGCGGGGGGCCCTTTAAGCGCCCACCTACGCGGGGCCCGGAGGGGGGCTGGCAGGGGAGGGCCCTCCCGGAGGGTCTTAGCCGGCGACCCGCGCGCCGCGGAGACCAGACGCGGTGAGGGCGGCCCGGCCGGAGTCGCGGAGCCGCGCGCCACGGGCGGCGGGGGCGCGCGCCGGTCCCCGCGGGGGCGCACGGCCGCTGGCCCGGGAGGTGGTGCCTCACCTCCCCACCCCTCCCCGCAAAACACCCCCCCCCCTGGCTGGGTAGGGGGGCGTCCTCGCGGCCTCTGCGGGGGCCGCTGCGGAGAGGCTGCCCGCAGTCCCCCCGCTCGGCTCCTTCCCCGGTGGGCGGGCGGGAGGGAAAGAGGGAGGAGAGAGGGGAGGGGGGAGGGCGCCGCAGGGAGGGGGGCCCCCGCGGCGGCTCCGGCGGCTCCGCGGGGAGGACGGGCGGCGGCCGGGGGAGGGCGCGCCGGGGCCGCTCCGGAGACGCGGCCGCGGATGACGGCAGAGGTGCAGCCGGCCCCGCGCGCGCAGCCCCCTCCCCCCCGCCCGCTTCCCCCCCCTCCTCTTCCTCCTCCTCCTCCTCCTCCTCCTCCCGGCCCCTCGGCGGCGCAGAGCAGCGGCGGCAGCGGCGGCGGCGGCCACCCGATGTCTTCGGCGCCCGAGAAGCAGCAGCCCCCGCACGGCGGCGGCGGCGGCGGCGGCGGCGGCGGGGGAGGCGGCGCGGCCATGGACCCCGCGGCGTCCGGCCCGTCCAAGGCCAGGAAGACCAACGCCGGCGTCCGGCGCCCCGAGAAGCCGCCCTACTCGTACATCGCGCTCATCGTCATGGCCATCCAGAGCTCGCCCGCCAAGCGCCTGACGCTCAGCGAGATCTACCAGTTCCTGCAGAGCCGCTTCCCCTTCTTCCGCGGCGCCTACCAGGGCTGGAAGAACTCCGTGCGCCACAACCTCTCGCTCAACGAGTGCTTCATCAAGCTGCCCAAGGGCCTCGGGCGGCCCGGCAAGGGCCACTACTGGACCATCGACCCCGCCAGCGAGTTCATGTTCGAGGAGGGCTCCTTTCGGCGGCGGCCGCGCGGCTTCCGAAGGAAATGCCAGGCGCTCAAGCCCATGTACACCATGATGAACGGGCTGGGCTTCAACCACCTCCCGGACACCTACGGCTTCCAGGGCTCGGCCGGCGGCCTCTCGTGCCCGCCCAACAGCCTGGCGCTCGAGGGGGGCCTGGGCATGGTGAACGGCCACTTGCCGGGCAACGTGGACGGCATGGCCTTGCCCAGCCACTCGGTGCCCCACCTGCCCGCCAACGGCGGCCACTCGTACGTGGGCGGCTGCGGCGGCGCGGCGGCCGGCGAGTACCCGCACCACGACGGCTCGGTGCCCGCCTCCCCGCTGCTGCCCGCGGCCGCCGGCGGGGTCATGGATCCGCACGCCGTCTACTCGGGCTCCACGGCCGCCTGGCCGCCCTCGGCCTCCGCAGCCCTCAACAGCGGCGCCTCCTACATCAAGCAGCAGCCCCTGTCCCCCTGCAACCCCGCCGCCAACCCCCTGCCTGGCAGCCTCTCCACGCACTCCCTGGACCAGCCGTATCTGCACCAGAACAGCCACAGCGCCCCGGCTGAGCTGCAAGGTGAGTGAGGAGACGCTGGTCCCGCGGGGGGCTCCGGCTTCCGGCCGTCAGCACGTCCGAACCGCTGGCCGCCCTGGGGCACCGGCCCCCCGGGGTTTTCGGGAGACCACGGCTCTGCACGCTAGGTCTTGGCCGCAGGTCCCCCACTTCGAGGGGGGGAGTACGGGGGGAGGGCGATCTGGGCCACGGGAATTGTTGTTTCTGGTTTTCGGTTCCAGCCCCTAGCAGCTGGGAGCCCCCGGCCTGGCCAGGCAGGCCCCGTCCTCGCCAGAAAGACCGGGACCCCGGGGGTTTTACGTCCCCCGGGTCCTCAGCCCCTCACACACCTCAGCGAGTTCCCAGGACGGAGCGGGAGGCCGGCCCTGGCCAGCTGGCTCCGTCGTCGCCACCGGAAAGCTGCCTGGGCCGAAGGCAGAGTTAGGCCCCAGGCTGCCTGGGCTGGGCGCTCAGCGGCCCAGCACGCCGGCCTCCCGGGGAACCAGGCCTGGCCCTGGGACTGTCGGCTTGGGGGACATTTTGCGGTGACAGAGGCAGAGAGGGGCTGTGGCCAGGCCCAGGCTGAGAGGTAGAGGTGCAGGCCCCACAGACTCTTTGTTTCTGAGGACCGGGGCCTTCGGTTCCCCAGACACTCCTCTGAGGAGGGCTTCGCACCCGGCGCCCTCCTCCCGGCACCCCCAGCCTCCCCGGGCCCGGTTCTGGAACGGGCTCGGAGCAGCTCAGGAGGGCCCGCCCGAGGGGGCAGGAGCCGGCCTGGAGCCTGGAGGGGATGGAGGGAATGGCCCGGCTTCAAACTCCGGCTGCCTCCCCCGGCCTCCCCTGGCCTCCAGGCTGGGGGAGGGGGCCGCTCTCCACGGGGCTCAGGGGCTCATCCCAGAGAAGCCTCCCCCCACCACACCAGGGCCGCGCAGCCTTTGGGGCTGGGAGGCGGGTGCCCCGGCACCAGGCACAGGCCTCGGGCTGGCCGCGGAGGTGGAGGCCCGGCTGTCCTCGCCGTCTGCTGGCCCCTGGCGGCCCCCTTGCCCGTTCCCCCTCGGCCTCCAGAAGCCCCAGCTGGGGACCTGGGGACCGAGGCGGAGGAGGCCCACAAAGCAATGGTCGTCACCGGGGTCCTGGGACCTGCAGCCGATCACAGAGCCCGGCCGGAGAGCCGGGTCCGGACCGCCCGAGGCCGGAGCTCCTGGACGCTGGCACCTCGCTGGGGCGTAGCAGGCGGTGGGCCCCTGCGCCGGAGCCTGGGGGTGGTGCCTCCCGGCCCGGAGCCCTGGGCCCCGACCCTAAGGCCCTAACGCTGGGCTGCCGCCCTCCCCCCCTGCCCCTGCAGGCATCCCGAGGTATCACTCCCAGTCGCCCGGCATGTGTGACCGCAAAGAGTTCGTCTTCTCCTTCAACACCATGGCGCCCTCGTCCATGCACTCGGCCGGCAGCGGCTCCTACTACCACCAGCAGGTCACCTACCAAGACATCAAGCCCTGCGTGATGTGAGGCCCTCCGGGCCGGGCGGCCGGGCACGGGGACCGGAACCCATCGCAAGAAACTGCTTTCTTCTTGAGGTATAACCGTAGGCAGAAGACGAGGGTCTGACCCCTTCCCACCCGGATTATTTGGAAAGGAATCCCCACGGCAAGGACCCAGCTCGGCGTCGGCGCCGCCCCCACCCACTCCCTCCAAAAATTAACAAACGGTGACTGGGGGCCTGGTCTGACTGCAGCTGTTGGTAAATAAATATCCGTTTTCGATCCCGTGGAAGCCGGCTGAGAAGGTGCTGTACTGGGGAGACCCTTCCGTCCACACCAGAAATCAGGGAGGCCTCTCCCCGCCTTCCCTCCAGTGGCAGAAGTGGGGGGAGGTGTTCAGAAGACAGGCAGGCCCGTGAGACCGTCGTTATCAAATACTTTTATTTTTTGGTTGAGTATTTATCTTTTTACTTTTACTTTTTTTTTTTTTTTGGAAAGAATGTCTTGGAACACGATGATCTCCTCTCAGAGCCGTGTTTTTTGGGGGGAGGGCAAGAAATCACAGCCCCCTCCCCGTCTCCGAAGGCCTCGGCGACCACAGGTGGACTCGGTGCCCGCTGGCATTGCCAAAGCCACTGTCCCCACAGTACAGAAGGAGCCGGCCGCTCCCCGGGTCCCCTCCGCCGCCCTCCCCGCCTTCTCCACGGTCCTTCTGGTTTTGTTTCGAATTGCAGTTGGACTTTTCTGGCGGGTGTTTTTCTCCCAAGACCCGACTGCCTCCTGATCTCTGCGGTGTCTTCGATCTCTACTGTACGGAGTGCCAGTGGGAGCGTGAGGACCGAGCGGGGACAGGGAAGGCCGGTGAGCGCCCCGATGCAGGATCGCGGGGACACAGGAGGGTTAAGGCACTTTTTAAACTATCGCAAGGCTCATCCTGTTATTTATTCTGCTCTCTTTCCCTAATAATCGAAACACCGCATAGGCTCCTCCGTTTATCAGTATTAATGGTGTAACTCTGTTGGCAATATTTGCCGCGTAGAATTTTTCTTTTTTTTTAGAGATCCACTGTAAATTTGAAACAAAGTCCCGTCTGTGTAAAAACAAATTTCCATATGTTTATATAAATATATATATAAAATGAAGGACTACCCCCCCCTTTTTTTTAGTATTTTGGCTGCGGGGTGCAGCGTCTGTGACACGTATTTTAAATTTCCTTCTGCACTGTATAAAATGACAATTTGAGGATGTTTTGCCTTTTGTGTAATTTTTTTCCTAAAAAAAGAACAAAAATAAAAATGTGTAACATTTGTACGTGGCCTTTAACCTTGTATCAACCAGAAATAAAATTGCATGAGTATTTTATTGGGATTGGGATTGCAGAGTATCTTCCAAGCCCCAAAATACACCCAGAAGTCAGCCTGGCCCATCTAGACTTGTTTTGTGTTTGAAATATGGGGGCTTCTTTCCCCCCTTTTTCTTCTCTTTTATTCCTCCTCTTTCCATCCTTCACACTGAAATGAAATCTGGACGCGAGGAACTATTTTTCTTGGCTTCTGGTTTTTAGGAGGAGCCCCTCGGCCACTCTAACTGTCCTTTTGCATTTTAAAGAAATAACCAAATCTTGAAAGAAAAACTGTCCTCTCTCCTCCCCCAGGGAAAACCATATCTTTAATAAAAGAAGATCTATGAACATTGGGGTTTTTTTTTTTTACCTTTTTTTTTTCTTTTGCCACCAAGGAGAGTTTTACTTCGAGTGTCAGACTTTAATGTTCCCATGGTCACGCTGTTATGAATTATGAAACAACTTTGAGGTTTTTCGTAGGGCTTTTGTTATTTTGTTTTTTATTTGGTTTTGTTTTGTTTTTCGGTGCTCTGCACTTGGTTTTCCCCCAACTGAGAAGTGAGTAAATTTAAGCCAGCCAAGGGTCACTGCTGGGGGAGCAAGGAGACAGACCCCCTCAGGATCATTCTCCCTCAAAGCCACTGGGGGGAAAAGCCGATTTAAAAACCGGTGTCTCCAGCCGACCACCCTCTTCCCACTGCTGTCCCTGCCGACCTAAGAAAACAAACACGGTGAAGCCCCACCGTCAGGCGGCCCGGCCGGGACCCACCGCAGATTCTGCGCATCGCGGGGTCGTGAGCCTCTGAACCTGCTTCTTCTCAAATCTGACATTTTGGACGTGAGGGTATTTTCTCCAGGGCTCTGTTACATCAAAATTATCAAACTCGCCCGGGGAATTAATGTCCCAAACTAACTGCTGTCTATAAAAACGAGATAAAGGGTGCAGGGAAAGGCCGGCGACTTCATCCCTGGGGTCTCCGGGGGGCCGGGGGTCTCCCAGCGCAGCCCTGTGTCCCCCGCACGCGCCTGGCCCTGCGCCGCGGAGCGGAGAAGGCGCGGTCCCCTGGGGTGGGGGCCCGGGAAAGCCCGGCCCGGCCGAGAAAGCCCCGGGGCCCCAGCGCAGGAACGTAGCGCGACGATCGAGCCCAGGCCGAGTCCTCCCTCCCGCGCCGCCACGGAGGCTGCGCCCCAGTCAGGACCGAGGCTCCGGGAAGCGGGGTTGATCAGGGGGAACCCGATGCCTGCGCAGCCTCTGCCCGCTCATGCGGTCCCTCGGTGCCGGGCCTCGGCCGTGCTCGGGCCGGACCAGAGGCCGGGGCGGAGGGGGCCCTTCCTGCTGCCTCCCCGACCGCACCTGTGCCTCTCCGGGCCCTCCAGGCGCACCCCTGCCCCAGTGCGGCCGCCGGGGAGGCACGCCGAGGGGACCGTGCGGGGAAGGCCGAGCAGGGAGCCCCGGGACGGGCCTGGCCTCTGTCTCCCCGTCTGACCAGGGGCCTGGCGGTGAGAGAAAGGCCTTCCCGGGCAAGGGGAGCTTGGCCCAGAGAGGGCCCGAATACTGAAGCAGAACCGTCTCCAGCCCCCAGTTCGAGACTGCACGCCTCCCGGCAGCTCCCGGGCGGCGCTTGCTTGGCCTGTGTCTTCCCCAGGGCCCAGGTCAGCCCTGAGGCGCCCAGAGCCGCCGCAACCCTGTGCGCCCACGAAGGCCGGCACCCGCACGCTGCGGTCCTGGAAGGTGAAGGCCCGAGCTGCGTGTGCGCACGGCCTCCTGGGTAGCGCGGTTCCAAAGCCTCTGCGCACACCTTGGGCTGTCCTGGACCCTCGGTGTATGGATCCCCCAGTAATTAAGCGCCTGGAGGCGGGGGAGGGGGCAAGGATTATCCCACAGGGTTCTGTTTGCCATGACAATGGCAGGGACTCCAGGGCTCTGCTGGGGGGTGGCGTCACCCCATCTGTGGAGCTGGCTCCCTCCCCGGGGTTGGGGGCCCCACCTCTGACCCACATCCAGCCTGAAGGTACTCGGGTCTGTGCTTCCGACGGGGAGGAGCCTGGCCCACCAAACCCACCCGTCCCATTCCCCGTTTTCTTCTCCCTCTGGGGCCTGCCGGCTGGGGACACGGAGGGGGTGGACTGCCAGCGCCTGGCTGCCCCGCCTTCCGGGCGCCCTCTCGCCAGCTGGCAGGTACCCCAGAGGGAGCGAGAGAGAAAGCCCGAGTCCCCGCTCTGCGGCCATCTCGCCCGGGCGAGCCGCGCTGCCTCTGAGCCTCAGTGTCCCTACGGGTCCTCATGACCGCGAAGGGACGTGGCCGGAGGTCCTCAGGACCGGGGGGCATGACGCAGCTCTGTGGGACCCGCACGGGAGGGCCGAGACCCTGCTTCCTAGAGATTCGGGGGGGAGGGGGGGTCCCCTCTGCTCAGGGGATTCCAGGCAGCACTCCGTCTGGGAGCCGCTCCCCAACCTCTAGCCAGGAGGACCCCCTACCCTCCAGCCAGGGGACCCTGGAGCCCTAAGCCCTCATTTCTGCTGGTGACTCTCCGTGTGCAGCTGCCCTCGTCAGAAACACTCGGGGTGTCTGCTGAAACCGCAGGTGGGGGGAGGGCGTGCCGCACAGATTTCCAGGGGGGCTGCAGCCTGCAGGTCTGAGAGTCTCCTCCAGTCTCTGGGCCCCAAGAAAAGCCGGGTGAGGTCGGCTGGAAGCGGCCTCTGCTGCCCCCTCCTGGCCGGCGGCGGCGGCGGCGGCTCTGAGCCCCAGGGGCGGCTGACAGTCGGCCAGAAGTGGGGCCCACAAACAAGGCCTCTTCCCACATGCACCTCACCTGGTGCTTTTTGGGGTTCCTTTAGGGAGGCCCTAGGACACTCCTGCCTCCTGGAGCAGAAACAGGTCAGGGGCTTGCTCCAGACTCTGCTGACCAGTGCTGGGTCTGCACTCAGACCCAGAGCCCAGGGCCCCGCAGCGCTGAGCTCAGGGCTCCTGGCCACCCACCTTCCTCTGCCACCAGGCCTGGTGACAAGGGGCAAGGTGAAGTGCGGCCCATTAGCCAGCCTCTGCAGGGGTCTCTGGACACCCTGCTCATGGGCCTGGGGTGTGGGTCATGCAGAGGGTGGGGGGGGAGGCTGGCCCGGCGGCCCCAGCTCACGCCCCTGACATCCAGCTCCCCTCTGGTGCAGGAGACTTTGATTTCATGGGTTTTCACCCCACGCCCCCCACAGAAGCCCCCTGCACTTGCTTGGGCCCCCCGCACTATCTGCTCTGCCTCTGGAATCTTCTGGGCCTCAGTGTGTCAGATCCGTGGGCTGTTTCAAGGAGGGAGGCCTGGGGCCAGGCGTCCCCGGCAGACAAGCTGCACCCACTCATGAGGGGACCCGAACGGACTTGAGGGCTGAGAGGAATCACGGGCCTTTCCTGGTGTCGACGCATGTGCTCTGGGGACGGAAGGGGATGTCTGCACGTGGGACAGAGGGAGGAAGGGCCACAGGACACTGAGCGCCCACACGTGTCCGCCCTCGCCCTAGATTCAGTGCCACACACACCCCGGTCATCACGGTTGACAGACAGGGCCCTGGGGTTGCGTTGACATCCTGAGGAGGTGCCCCCAAGGCCAGGGCACCCCTGGGCCCGAGCAGAGGCAGAAAGCCCCCAGCGTGAGCACAGTTGGCCAGGGGCCTGCTCCCACTCTCAGAGTGCAGGCTCTCTGTGCGGCTGGGCAGAAGAGGTGGAGGCCATGCCCCCTGGCTTCGGGACAGGGGTCTGGGGAGACACGGTGGTGACAAGCCTCTCTGAGCATCACACCACGGCGCTGCGGGGACCATGTGTCCTGTGTCCGGCTCCACAGGGAAGTGTGCCCGGTGCTCAGATGTCCTCTGAAAAGGGGTGAGAACTTTTCTGTATCAGGAACCCCCCCCCACCAAGGCAGCCGCACATCAGCACACGTTTCTGGGCCCTGCTGCAGCCCCTTGGCGTGGTCACGGCTGGGCCATCTCTGTCCAAATGGTCGGAGGCCTGGCGGAGCAGCAGCAGGCACGCCAGCGGGCTCCGGGTCCTTCCAGGGGTCCTGGCCGTGATGCCTTCCCTGGGGAGAGGGTCAGGGGACCCCCCTGGAGAGGAGAGGCAGCCGGGCGGCTGGCCCACCGCAGGACGGGCCCTGACGGTTCTCCATGGGGCGGCAGCGCCACCTGCCGTCCGCCGCGCAGAGTCCGTGTGGGGACAACAGACGCCTCCCAGTAACACCAGGGAACAGATGTCACCAGACCGAGGACAGATGTGCCCCGTAAACCCGACTTCGAAGAGTCAGGCCTGCGGATCTGCATCAAGGGGCACCTGGCTTTGGGGAGGAAAGGGTCAGACGAAATCAGTGTGGTCTTTTCCCAAGTACGAAGTGATGTGACTGCTTATTTAAGATAAAATAAAGCTCAGAGGTGGAGAGAGGGAGACGAGGGCCACCGCCAGCCCTGCCCCCGAACAGCAGTGCGGGCCCCGGGAGACGCCCCGTGAGCACGGGCCCCAGGCTCCTGCGTGGCAGGCAGCGGAGATCGTAGTTGGGAGAGCGGGAGTCAGAGGCCCGAGTTCCAGTCCCGATGCCCCTCTTCCTGACCGGGGGCGGGGGCGGGGGCGGGGGGCTCCCCCCCCCCGCCCCCGGTGCCTCAGCCTCCCCACCTGTGCAGCTTAAGTGGATGCAAAGCCTGCAGAGCTTCAGGTGACAGAGCGGCGAGCGCCTCCCGAGAACACACGGCCGGGCCACGGCCTCGCCGGCACGTTCCTCAGCCATCAAGTCACCTCTCTGGTGTCCCCGCCGGCCACCGTGGCTCCCAGTCGCCCTGGGCCCTGCCGGTGGCCCAGCAGTGCTTTCCCAGTGGACTGGCTCCTGCCCGGGGACGGGGAGCCTGGTGGTCCGTGCTCTGGGGTCCTTCTGAGGAGGGGAGGGGTGTGCACTTGGCTCAGAACTCAGCACTCTGGGGCCTGAGTTCACTGCTTCCCAACCATCCAAAGTGCAAAGTGTCCACATTACATGCTCACACGTCAGCTCCCATGTTAACCTTTGTGATTAATGAACGCTCAATATAAAGGGGTCCATTCACAGGAAGGAATCCTGCCCGTCAGAGGAGCAGGAGCACGGCCTGTCTGCGCGATGGCCCGGGCGGTCTCTGGTGGGAGCGCAGATGACGACAAGGACTGGCCGAGTGGCCAGCGCCCCCCGGGGACGGGGGCAGGGGTCCGCCGCCCCCGCCACCCCACGCCGCAGGACACGGGCGGCTCCAGGCACCAGGGGCTCTTGCTGGCTGCTTAGTGACGCACAGATAGGACCCAAGGGCGGCAGGAAGACGGGGTGGGGCACCGCACCGGGGCCCACAGCCCCCGGATGCCTCTGGCCTGAGCAGACGTCCGGCGTGCGGTGGGGAAGTCACACTCCCCCGTTCCCCTCCCAGAAAATGCCCCCGGTGCCCAGGTGAGGGCGGCCCTCGGGCACGGAGGACGCACGGACAGCTCAGCACAGTCTGTGACCCATGACACTTGGGCTCAGCCCCACTGCTGCCTGGGGCGGCGGGGGGGGGGGGGTGGCGGGGAGGCTGAGGGCAGGTGGATTCGTCCGTGAGCAGAGGCTCCCCTAGGAGTGATCGCGGGGATTGAGCGGAATTATGCATTTGCTTATCTACGTGTGTGATTTCTGGCGTCGTTAATATGCGTGAATGCGTATAAGTTACATACGAACGAACGTCACAACACAAAGGACGTTGTAGAGCTCATTACTACTGGGGAACACGGCACCCTCCAAACTTGAAGCAGCAAAAATCACATTTCGCTCCAGCCTGTGATCCGGGCAGGGCGCAGCGGGGAGAGCCCGTCTCTGCCCCAGGAGGCATCCGCCAAGACAGCCCATCTGGGCTGGGGGACCCCTGCCAAGGCGGCGCGCCCACAGGCGGTGAGGTCAGCTCCCCTCGGGGGGCCTCGCCCTGGGCAGCCGGGGGCTTCCTCACCGTGGGGGGCTGGGCCCCGGGAGCCACTGTCTCAGCCTCTTCCTGCAAGCTGGTGGTCACCGCAGCCACAGCCCCTAACCCCACTGTCCCGGGCCCAGATGCAAGGGGACGGGCACAGACCCCTTCTCTCAATGGAAGGTGTGTCGGGAAAAACTCGGGGGCGTTTTTTTTTTTACAACTTTCACAGAATTTAAAACAGCTCAGGACGGGGAGCCTGGCCGGCTCAGTCAGCAGAGCACATGACTCTTGAACTCATGGTTGTGAGTTCGAGCCCCACGTTGGGGGTAGAGATTGCTTTTTAAAAATTCTTTAAAAAGGGGCGCCTGGGGGGCTCAGTCGGTTAAGCCTCCGACTTCGGCTCAGGTCATGATCTCACGTTCGTGGGTTCGAGCCCCGCGTCAGGCTCTGTGCTGACACCTCAGAGCCTGGAGCTGCTTCCAATTCTGTGTCTCCCTCTCTCTCTGCCCCTCCCCCCTCATGCTCTCTCTCTCTGTCTCAAAAATAAACAAACATTTAAAAGATCCTAAAAAAATTTTTTAAAGCTAAAACAGCTCCGTAAATTTGAGCTCTTACTAGGAGGGCAAGGTCAGCAGACAATACGAGCCCGTCTGGGTGAGGGTGTTGTCCCTCCGTCAGCTGGCAGAGAAAGGGGGATGGGGTCAGTAGGCAGCACCGATTAAAGAGTGACCTTGGGAAGTGACTACAAGTTCACAGTCCCTTCTTCCTCTTGATTTTATAGATGGGGCTCTGTGTGGGGTTTCTTCTGAAGGTTCCCTTGGGACCCCACTGCCTTTAAAAGTTGTTTTTTAGAAAAAAGTTGTTTTTTGGATATGACTAGGGTCCACGGTCCTTAAGGTTTAGGGCTCTTTGGAACACTGGTTGGATTAGATCCAGATAAAGGGGAAGTGAGCTGAGCCACCCCTCCTTCTGCCGGGGACCGGGGGTGTGAGAACCAGAATAAACATTTTGGGAAGAGTCACGTGCAAGCCAGGACTTCCTGGGGGCCGAGGGGCGGGGCCACTGGAAGGTCAGAGGTGGTGGAGGGGGGTGAGTCCTCACCTTGGCTCCGCCGGCAGGAAGGCAGAGACTCCACCACCTCGTGCCCACTAAGGGCGGCCTCCGGCCTGGCCGCTGCTGCGTGGGGCGGGGCTGCGGTGGCACCAGCGGTCGGAGCAGCCGGCCGGCGGTGCCCTGCTGCTCTGCCTTGCCCACTCCAGCGCCCGTCACCAGCGCCGGCTCCTTGTGGCCCCTCGGGCACACCTGCAGCCCTGTGTTGTCCGGGGAGTCCTTCCCCTTGTGTGGTATCCGGGGCGGGGCGTGCGTGGGCCGCCGGATGACAACCACCGAGGCCAAGGCCGCGGGAGAACAGACCCACAGAAGCGGCAGCCCCTCCGCCTGCCCCCCGGGACTGGCAGGGCAGCGGCTGCCCGGCGGCCGGGGCGTGAGCCGCACTGTCCCGGCCCCTTCCCTCCCCCGCTGTAGAAGGACAGGGGCCGGCGCCACAGAAAGCGAAGAGCCCTGTCGTCTCAGCCCCGCGTGGGGGCGGCTCACGCGGCTCACGTCTAGGAGGCTGTCCGCTGCCCCGGTGGCGTCACAGACCTGCCGCTGCTCACACGCAGGGGCTGCTCTCACCACAGGGAGGCGGCTTCCTCGGGGGCTCCCGGCGGACGGCGCGTCGGGACTCCGGACGAACCAGGATCTGACGTCTCGGCGGGGAGCAAATTCCCCCTACCATTCAGGGTCTCTTCCTTAGGACGCCCTCCCCGATCCCAGCACTTCCCTGGGACCACCCTGAATGCGTCCGCGTGTCCCCCCACATTCAGATCCCCGCCGGCCCGCAGCTCCCTCCAGGGGAGGCAGGAGGGGGCAGGCCGAGCTCTGCTCTGTGCGCTAACACGGGGCCTTCCTCCCTCTGCAGTTCCGCTCTCGCCGCGGAGCCCACCGCCTCAGTTCCTCTGCCCCGCTGTGCGGACTCACGGGTGTCCGTCTGCACAGCCCCGTCGCTGCTGGGCGCTGTTGGGGACAGGACGCCTCACCCCACGGAGAACATGACCCCTTATATTCAGACCTCTGTGTGTTTCCAGAGAAGTTCTAGAATCTTCTTTATTCGAGCGCTGGACGGCTCAGGAGGCGTGTACCCAGCACTTCAGCTTTGCTGCCGCTGCACCGGAAGGTTTTCAGGAGGTCACAGTCACTGTGGGGGAGGCCGCGGATCTACACGCTTCTGCAGGTTTGGGGTTTGAAGGCTTTCTCAACACAAAGTCAAACCTTCCTTTAGCTAACGCAGGTTTTAGTTGGATTCCTCCCCACCCTCTCTCACCCCCCCTCCGTCCCCTCTGCTCTGGGTCAGGAAGAATCCTGGCCTTCATCTTCCGGCTCATTCCATGGGCGCCTGTTCTGTCCTCAGTTGGACTAAGTTTATGATGCTTCTCATTCCTAAGAACTGGTTTTTCCCTCACCAGATTGTTAGTGTTTATCGAACGTCACGTCCAGGGGGGACCCCAACTTGGAGCTTGAACTCCATACCCTGAGGCCAAGACCTGGGCTGAGATCAAGAGTGGGACACGTACTGACCAAGCTCCCCAGGCGCCCCCATTTTTCCTCTTTCTAACGGACAAGATGCCTTCAGACCACGTCTGGCTCCTGCCCGGGAAGTTCCGCGAGGGCCGGACGCAGGTTCCAGACGCACCTGTCCTCGGACGGCCAGGGACTCGGCATGTGTCACCTGTGCCCCCCCCCCAGGGTGCCCACGGGGCTTCCCTGGGGGGGGCTCCTCCGGGGCCTGGGTGCAGCGCCAGGGGCTCTGTTCTCCATGTCACGTCTTCTAGCACAGAGCTCGGTGCTGGGTCACGGATTTGCATTTGTAAGAAACGTCTTTGCCCGTCTCGCCTGAGATCAGAGCAGAAAAGGGCAAAAACTGACTCAACGTTTTTGAAGAAGGTCGGGAACCATTCCTCACGTCTCTCAGGGCGGAGCCTGCGGCCCGGGGCACCCGCCTCGAGGAGTGAACGAGTGAACGTGTTCGTACGCACGCGCGCTTCCTTCGCGCCTGACCCGCCGGGGCCTCCGCGTGGAGACCGCCTTTCCCCGCATCCATCTGTCCTGTTTATTCACCCGACGTGGGTCTCAAACGGGAGCGACGGCTCAGCGACCTGGCCGTCGGGGGCGGGGCCCGGCCTGGCCTCTCAGGCCGAGGAACACGGGCCGCGTGTGCCTCCCTCTGTTCCGGGGGGGGGGGGGCTCGCTGCTCTGCCCGACACGCGGTCCTCACACCGTGCCCCCCGCAAGCTCCCCACCCGCCTCTGCTGGCCTCCACATCCGGGGCTCTGTCACCTGCGACGGGTCCTGGGACAGCTCTGGGGCCGCCGCCGCCACCGAGCCTGAGCCTGGGGAAAAGGCTGGGTCGCTGAGCACCCGCCTCACACTCTGAGCCCCTTCCTGGTGGTCCTGAGTGCCCGTCGCCCCCGGGCCTGCCCGCAGCAGGGGGGAGGAGGAGAGGGCTGTGGGCCGGTGCGCCCCCCGGGCCTGCCCGCAGCAGGGGGGGGAGGAGAGGGCTGTGGGCCGGTGCGCCCCCGGGCCTGCTCGCAGCAGGGGGAGGAGGAGAGGGGTCTAGCCTGGTGTATCTAGGTGCTTCCATTTCAGGCACTCGGGTCTTGGGGTTTTGCGTGTACCGACCATAAAGACGATGAACTCCCTCTGATTATCGGCATCTCGACACGTCTGGATTGTTCTGGCCGCACGGACGGAGAAGCCCGGCAAGTGGCCGGGCCGGAGGGGTGACTGCAGCCTGAGGCGGCCGGTGTCGGGTGCGGGACGTGCCTCCAGTGCTGCGCTCAGGCCGTCCTCCCCCCGCCGGCTCTGATGCACCCCTGCCCGTGCCCCGTGGCCCAGGCTGCTGTGTGCCCGCCAGGGGCCCTTGCGACGGTGAGGACCGGCGACAACAAAGTCCACAGGACTGAGCGAGAACGTGTCAAATGCGGGGAAATTTTATGGGAAAAAGAAGGGAAAACAAGGCAAAAACAACAAAACGAAGAGCCGCGAGGAGTCGGACGCCAGGCGCTGCGCTGGGTGAGGGCTGGGTCCAGGGTGACGGAGCGACAGCAGCGCAGCGCTGGGGGCAGAGCGGCCAGGAGCCCGCGCTTCCGAGCAGCCTCGGGGCAGGCTCTCTGGCGTCCCCACCTACTTCCGTAAAGCCAAGGAGGAAATGCTTTTCCAAGGGGCCCCGAGCGAGCGCCTCCAGGTGTCCTGAATTGGGGCGGGGGGCGTGATCTCCTGCGGTGTAACGGCCGCCTGCACCCGCCCCGCGAGGCCGGCCCTCGAGGACCAAGGTCCCCGCACACACATTAGACAACCCCCACTTAAAGGCTGTCTTTGTCTGCCCAGGATCCGTAGCAAAAGCGCTTCTGCTTAGAGAGCACGGTTCAGCCAAAACCCAGTTTTTTTTAAGGAACAGAAAAGTGGAGCAAAAAAAAAACAAGAAACATGGGACGTTAGGCAAACCAGCGTGAGCGTCTCTGTCACTGTGTGTGACGCAGGCGGGGACAGCTCCTTCTCCACGGCCGGTACCCCGACAAGACCGTGCGGAGCGAAGAGTGCCCTCCCGCAGGGAGGGGTGAGGCCGGAGAGGCAAGGAGGACACAGCAGTGACGTGGGCACCACGCCGCTCACACCGCCTCTCCGCCACGGATGTCAGCGCTGGGCTGTGACAGCAGGGCGCACCCAGGGCACCGCACTTGCTGGCTTCTGCCCTGCACTGGTACCAGACCCAGGACACCAGGCCGAGTGCGGCACCAGACCCCTGCCAAGGCCTCGCCCCTTCACCCCCTCCTCCTCAATCCTAAACCGCCAGCCATCACCCGTCACCCCCACTTGGTCCCCTTGGGCCTCTGAACGGCCAGAGGAGCAGCACGGTGGTAACGCCCAGCAGGCGCAGGGACCCAGACGGAGCAGGGCCGGGACATGCTAGCCATGGGCCACTGGCTGGCCCTGCTCACAGGAGGCCCCGGGCAGTGACAGAGGCTCAGCCGCCCCAGAGACGCTCACACAGCGACGCTCTGCCCAGCCCTCCGCACGGGCCCCTTAAGCTCCACGGGGACCGGAGTGGCGCGCCGTCACAGGTCGGTGACAGCCGGGCGACACTCGGGCTGAGGCTCCCCCGTGCGGCCGCCCGCCAGGTCGCGGGCCCTCTGCTGCTCGCCCAGTGCCACCATCTCACCGGCGGCTCCCAGGCGCAAGCCCTGCAAGCGGGCGGCGGCCTGGACGGGCCGGGGGGCCCAGCACCCCCAGCGTCGTGGCCCTGCCACAGGAGCCTCCGGGGGGCGGCGCCAACCTCTCCGACGGCTCTCTTCAGCTCGCTCGCTGGGGCGTCCCGGGGAAGGTTCCCGACGCACATTGTCGGCGGCAGGCCCGTCCTGCTGCTGCGCGGAGCAGGGTTCCGGCAGGGGTGGGTCCCGGGGACCCCTGACGCCGCTCGGGCGAGCTGGCTGCTGGCTGCCGGCCACCAGGAGGGGCCGGGGCTCATCCCGGAGGGCGACGTCCTTCCCAGCCCGCTGCTCTCGGTAGCGAAGGCTCCGGAGGACTGGGATTTTCCCCATCATCTCACTGCTGATCTGAAAGAGCAAAGCAGGTCCAGCCTTGCTGTGGGGCAGCGGGGTAGGAGTTCAGAACTCGGTCAAGGACGGAGGAGAAATCAAAGTTGCACAGGGGCCACTGCCACATGTGCTCAGGTAAGCAGTCTCCGCCCCGCTGCCCCGGGGCCACCCTGGCCCTATGGGAAGCAGGACCCCTCGGGCCCCGCCCTGCCCCAGCCTAAGTGAGACCCGGGATCCCCGGGGCCGTGTCAGGCCGTGCCCCCCTTGCCATGGCAGCTGGCGGGAACGGACCAGTTTTCTCTGCTCTGGGAGCAGAAAACCAAAGGCTTCCAATGTAGAAAGGACAGTAGGTGAGGTCAGTGGAAGGAAGGTTCCAGGGTCACAAGTGGCAACCCCCCTGGTGGCCTCCAGGATAATGGGGGTTTCTGCCTCCCCACCCTTTGGTGGGATGAGCCCAGCTCCCCGGGCTTCCCCCTGCTCCCCACTCCTCCAGGGACTAAACCTTTCAACATGTTGCCAAAAATGCAGAAACAAGGCAAATCTGAAACAGAACTCTATCAAGCTACAAAGTAACATTACACAAAGCCACAAAGTAACACCATATAAAACTGTTAGGTCTCAAGCTACAAAGTAACACTAACAAAGTTACAAATTAACATCATACAAAACTGTTAGGTCTCAAGCAAAAAGTAACACTAACAAAGCTACAAAGTAACACTACACAAAACTGTTAGGTCTCAAGCTACAAGTAAACACTTGAACAAAGTGACAAAGTAACACTGCACACAAAAAAAGTTAAGTCTCCACCAACAGGATTTCTATACAAAGGACACGCTTGCCCTTTTGGGAAGCTGAACAACGGAGCCAGTGAAAGCACCCCGAGATAGGAGGCAGGTCCCCCTCGAGTACTGGGGTGGACAAGTGGGGCCCGCGCGGAGGGGACTGACTCGAGCCGGCTTGCAGCGGGGTGGCTGGGGGCCCCGCCCTGCGGCAGCCCTGCGGGTTAGGCTGAGCCTGGACAACGAAGCCCAGGACAAAACCCGTCTGTTCAGAGGAAACCTGCTCCTTTCTAATGGTCCCGCTGCTGAGACGCAAAGAAACCGGCAAAACCCACGTCCGTGCCGTGGACATATGCGTGAGATGTGGCTACTCTTTTCTGATCAGAAGTTTTTCTTCCACTTGACCCTTGGCAAATCTTCTGAACTGATTCGTGCCAGGTGGCGAAGCCCCCAGGCCAGCACCCTAGAGGCTCTGGTCCCCAGGAATCCTGAAGATGATCAGATCCAGCAACCAACAGCCCCCAGGCCCCCTACCTTCTCAAAGAGTTCACGTTCTTGTGTTCTTTCAGAGTCTTTCAGATTTAAACTGGTCGTACTTAGATTCTCTTTAAGTTTGTTTGTTTGTTTGTTTTTAAGGAATCTCTATGCTCAACATGGGGTTTGAACTCATGACTCTGGGATCAAAAGTCATGTGCTTTTTTTTTTTAAGTTTATTTATTTTGAGAGATGGAGAGAGAGCGCAGAGCAGGGAAGGGGCAGAGAGGGAGCGAGAGAATCCCAAGAACCCCCACAGAACTCGATCTCACAACTGTGAGGTCATGGCCTGAGCTGAAATCAGAGTTGGACACTTAACTGACTGAGCCATCCAGGCGCCCCAAGTCACATGCTCTTCAAACAGAGCCAGCCAGGTGCCCCCAAACTGGTCATACAGATTCGTAAGGATGTCTTTTAGTTATTAGACCTAGTATTAGGAAGGACGACCCAACTCCAAGTCGCAGTTGCCATCGGAGGAAACGTGTGCCTACGGACTTCGAGGACACACTGGACGTCATTCCACTGGACAGCAGCGAGGCCAGACCTCCCGGCCAACCCCACACTTCCGTCAGCTGGGTTCGGAGCGCCCAGCGATCGCCGCTGAAACGCCCCTGTGCCTTCGCCCGGCCGGGGGAGCCACAGCTAGTGTCCTCAGGAAGCCAGCGCGGGGGAAGGGCCTCCACACCCAGGCAGCAGAAACCCATTTTAAAAAACACGTCACGTGGAGCAAACATACAGCCCCTCCCACCCCACAGGGAGCAGCGTCCCCCCCATGGGCACACATACAAACTATAAATAGTGAGCAACAAAAGTGTCTTCACCGTGTGCACATTCTGAACTACGTCTGCAGCATGCACACGCACGCACACCAGCGCGCACACACACACACGCACGCACACGGACGCGCACACGCGCACAGCACATGCACACATGTGCACACACACACACGCACGCACACACGCACGCGCACACACCTCTACAAAGGGAATGCCCGCTGCGTCCCTCCCATGAGCCTGCTCATCTCAGGGGCAGGACGCTCCGGGGTCGGGACCGACCAGGCCTGACGTCAGCTGGTGCGTCCCCATCCGCGGGCTCTACAGGGAACGGTCTCCCTGACCACCAGCGGCTCTGCCACCTCTGTGCCCTCTGCGGAGCAGCCCGGGCTGAGGCTGCGCCACGGCGGCCAAAGAGGCCTCTGTGCGCCGGCGCGATGGGCCGGCCTCCCGCTCAGGACGGGCCCCGCTGCGCTGCGCTCTGGTCCTGGCCGGCAGTTAGGAACACTTGTTACATCCGTAAGGTGCCACCAGAAATGAAAGATTTTGCCTCTTAATCAAACATAAAAATATATTTCTGCCTTTCCGTGACTCATCATTCCATTACAAATAGCACAGCAAGTTTGTTTCCACAGGCTAACACCGCTCTGCGCCGACGTTCACGGAGATCATGTACAAGTGCCCGTTCTCTCTGAAGATCAGGTTTTAAGTCCTGTCCCCGAGAAATACACGCTGCTTCCGACGCGGACCAAGGAGGAGAGTCCGGTTCCAATCACGCCTCTAGCACCTCTCGCTTCAGAATTGTGATCTGGTCCTTTTTCCGGACTCGTCCGTTACTTGAGCGGAAGGCACAGAGACTTGGGGGGACGGGGGGGATGGTCCTCAGACTCCCTTGCTCTGAAATGCTAGGACATGTTTGAGCAGTTGCTGGCAAAGGAACAGGAACACCATGCATGTTTCTAACACGAAATACAATTTCCACAAAAATTATGAGTTGTCACGCATGACACCAACACTTACCATGGATAGAAAATGCTTTTCTTTTTTTAACCTTCATTTATTTTTGGGAGAGAGAGATGGGGGGGGGCACGAGCAGGGGAGGGGCAGAGAGAAATAGACACACAAACTCTGAAGCAGCTCCAGGCTCCGAGCTGTCAGCACAGAGCCCCACGTGGGGCTTGAACCACAAACAGCGAGATCATGACCTGAGCCGAAGTCGGACGCTCAACTGACTGAGCCCCCCAGGCGCCCAGATCGAGAATTCTTTTAAATGCAGGACTTTCAAGTGAGCGAGGCGCAGCACTCCTGAGCGACGACACAGGGACGCAGCCCAGCTGGGGGCGCGCTGCCAGCCACATGTCCGTGGGCTCCCTCCACGTGTCATTTTGCACAGAGATGCTCAAAGGTGTCACGCAACAGACAAGGCCCCACGCTCTGACTGTGGGTGCCGAAGGCCCAGGAGGGCAGGGACCACACACCACCGCTCCGTCCGGGAGGGGCCGTGGAAGTCTCCAAACTACGCAGGAAACACGATTACTTCCTGGTGTACAGGACCACCTCCAAAGCTGCGCCGCACGTGCCAGCCTCTGTGTGCACCACGTGCCTGCCCGGCCCGCACTGTTCGGGGACAGGGGACGGCATAACAGGAGGGCCCACGAGAGCAGGGAGGTCCCCTCGCCAAGGCCAGTTCAGAGCCACTAGTGGGAGGAGCCCGTGCCCGGCAGCTCCAGGCTCAGCCCCACGCCCGGGTGTAGCCGCGCGGGCAAGGGCAGGTGCTCCGCCAAGCAGCTCAGGCGGCCAGTGCCCCCCCCCCCAAGCACAGGACCCCCCAGGCCAGCCGTACAAGTGGAGGCGAGCGCCCGGGGAGCAGGCCGCCTGGGAGGACGCTCTCTCTACCCGGCGGTGTGGACGTGAGAGCGCCTGCTGGGGACTCAGAAGACACAGCAGAGAACTCCACACACAGCCCCTGCCGAGACCGCTACGGCCCCACCTCCGCCCCTTCCCACGCGGGCTCCAGCATCGCGGGCAGAGTGCGAACAACACAGCAGACCTGCATAGACGTGTACTCTGACTTCTCCACCCCATATGTCTACACCATGAGCGCTTCCTCACACCATCAATGCTCTGATGAAGTCTGCATGTGCTTCAGTGACAGGGTGGCATCTGGGGCCCATACTCAAGTATTCTTGAGTCAATACCACGCCCCCCTCCGCCTCCCTCCAGCTCAGAAGTCAGTGGGGGCACAGGTCCCGGCTGTCCTGCCGTCCAGCCCAGGACGGCAGTGCGAGGGGAGCAGGGGTGCCGGGGACAGCGTGGAGCCCCGCACGCTGGGTCTAGCAGGCAGCCAGGCCATCGGCAGGACACTGCACTGCTCAGTCGCACCCCGACACCTCGCAGCCCGGGAGCAGGCCGGCCGCGCGAGGGCTCCGGCCAGAGCCAAGGCCTGCAGGTCACCTCCACATGGCCGTCCACAGCTGAGCACATCTGGGTCCCTGTCCCAGAGACTACACGACCATCTGGGCTGAACGTGCTGCCTGGGGGCTCGGGACGCCCCCTCACCTGGGCCGGGGTCTCATCGGGGGGGGGGGGACGCCGGTGGACCAAGTCGGGCAGCTGTGGCAGCTTGTAGCTCAGACGCGGCCAAGCCCCCGAGGGCGACAGGCCAGCAGGTGAGAGGCCGCCTGGGGGGAAGCAGGAGGCAGCGCAGGGCGCACGGTGACAAGGCACAGCCGCGGAGAGCCCGGCTCAGGGACCAGCTCGAGGGGAGCGGCGAGGACTCGGCGGCACCGAGCGTCCAGGCACGTTTCTCACCGGTACTGACTTCCACCCCGGCGACAACGGGCAAGTTCAGGGGCGCCTCTGTGCTCTGCCCGTGGGGTCGGCGCCGACAGCGCTCCACGCTACCGATAAACCAACGGGGAGGGGGCTTGCAGAGGGCGGGCCGAGGTCACGGGTGCAGGGACTGAGGCGTGGCGGTGGCTGCTCAGCTCTGAGCTACTGTGCCACCTGGTCCCCGTCTTTAAATCCACGAAGCACAGACAGAGAAGAGGACAGGACGGGTCACGGGGCCACTGCCCAAAGCAACCACAGCTGGACAGCAGAGCCGGGGCCGTGGACCCCCAGGCCGGAGCCAGAAGGCGGGGCCAAGGCCGGGAAATCAGATCCTGCCCAAGAACGAGCAGGAAGAACGGATCATAGTTCGTATGCGGTATTTCATACCCTCCGTCCAGGAGGCCTGCGACACCTAGAAGAACCCGGGGCCCCAGGTGCCCCACAGAACGGGCGAGGCGAAGCCGGGCTTCTCGCTGCTGCCCGACAACGAGCCTGCGGGCAGAATATCAGCAGACGGAGACGCCCGCGTGCCCCCGACGGCGCCTGAAGTTCGGCCACAGCCGACCACCGAGCTGCCCCGCCTCCGCACGTCCCTGTGGGTCCAGGGGTTCCCGACGTCCGTGAAGACCCTCGGGCCGCGCGCACGGCAAGCCGGAACACAAGCCCCGGGCGCTGGAGGAAGGACCGGGGGCAAAGGGCCGCCCCAGGCCGGGAGAACTGAGAACACGGACCCACAATGAGAAGTGGGCCTTTAAGAGTCTGCGATCCTTGGGGCGCCGGGGGCTCAGCTGGTCAAGCACCCGACTCTCGACCTTCACTCAGGTCGTGGTCTCACGGTTCCTGAGCTCGAGCCCCATGTCGGGCTCTGTGCTGACAGCAGGGAGCCTGCTTGGGGTTTTCTCGCTCCCTCTCTCGGCCCTCCTCCCCTGCTCACGCACGTGCTTTCTCTCTCTCTCTCTCTCTCAAAATAAATAAACAAACATCAAATCAATATGTAGATAAAAGTTTGTGAATCTTGGGGCACCCAGCTGGCTTAGTATAGCACACGACTCTTGACCCTGGGGTTGTGAGTTCAAGCCCACAAGGGGTGTGGAGCCTACTTGAAAAAAAAAAAATAATAAGGATAAAAACAAAAGTTTGAGGCTCTCGCTCGGGCCCCATCAGCAAGTCCATCCTCCAGGACGGGGCTGAAACGGCCGGGGCATCAAAACCAGTCCAGGCCACCCGGCCCATCGCACGCAGCACGGCTGCTTCTCGGGAATGTCCGGTTTGTCTGGTCTCCTTCTACGTAAGAGGAGTCGTCATCACCCAACAGGACAATAACGTCACCTGGTGATATTTTTCTCCCTTTCTGGTTAAAACCAGCAGAAATGTGACCGCGGTGGTTCCGCAGCACATTCTTCTTCCTGAGCGGCCGCCCGGCATCTCCCTGACGTGGGCTGTGGACGGCCGTCACAGGCGGAGCGCTGGCCTCCAGGGAGCCACAGCCTCACCCCCATGACCTGCACGTCAGCCTCCGCTTACAGAGACGCGTGGCCCCGAATTCTGTGGTAAACCCGAGTTCTTGGGAAAGACCCCGAGGGACATTTTAGTATTCGCTAAGGGCCCACTGGCTTCCCCGCGGCACTCAGCACGCACTCGAGACCCACGGGCCCCCTGCGGGCCACGCCCGCTCCTCCTCCTGCCTCCGTCGGGGCTACGCTAGGAGTGCGGGCCCGGGCGGGGCGTCTGTGGGAAGGCCACTGGGCCGCGGCGCTCCGTTTCGGCGTCAAGCTCGGTGGTGGAGGTTCCTGGTTTTCCGTGCCCAAGGGGAGGCCGCTTGCTAACTCGGGGGGTGTCAGGCCTAGGGGTGGCAGCCGTGGGACTAAGTCTTCCATCCACACGCAGTACAGGGGCCCCGTCTCCTCAGGAGCTCCGGCTGCACACCGGCCGGCGGGGCCCTACCCTGCAGGCTGGCCCTGGCCGACCACCCACCACGTGCCACGCCAGCTGTGCGGCCGCCAGTCACCGAGGCGTCAGCTTCCGAGGGCCGCGGGTACTCCGTGGGACCCAGGTCACCCGAGACCATCTGGTCTCCCCACGGGAGAGCGGACGTGGCACCAGACGCCGTGGCCTGGACAGCGGCACACACCTCTTCCTGCCGGTGACAGCTGGTGCCCTGCCGCAGGGGACCTCGCGCCTGCCTGCCTGTCAGAATCCCGCAGTTTGCGGAGCTCGGCCTCGGGCCCGTGCGACCGTCACGTACAGACACGCCAGGCCCGGGGACGGACGCCACCCGAGAGGGGATGCCTCCGACTACAGGCCCCTGCGGCCACGGGACCCACCTTGGACCACAAGATCCCCGTCGGCTTCGGGCGCGCGCAGCCCGTGGCGATGACCCTCGTCGGGGTGACGATGTAGTCCACGGTGAGGTCGTGGTCCTCGAGCAATGCCTCGGGCAGGTCGGCGACCTGGGCGGACACGAGTGGGTGAGGGAGCGGCGGGCCGGCCGCGGGGGGGAGGCCTCACTGCCGCGTGTCACACGTGCGGCCCCCGCTGGGCGCCCCCGCTCCCCGCAGCCGCGGCCCTGGGCTCTGCCGCTCCATCTCCGTCCCCCCGCCCGCCCCCGGTGTGGCAGGGGCTCCACGGGGCGCGCTCACGGGCCACACCTGGCAGTCGTGGACGACGGTGACCACGGGTGTCCCCGGGGTGACCGCTCCCATCGACACCATCATGGCGTACTCCAGGTCGGCATAGCCTTCTCCCTTCCCAATCCTCCAGCCTACGAGACACGGGAGCACTCGTGGAGGCGGGGACTCGGGCCCCACCCTGGCCCCGGCGCCCCCCCCCCCCCACCAGTGCAGCTCGGGGGAAGGAAGTCAGTGCACACGCACGGTGCTCAGCACGCGGCGCCGTCAGCCTGGAGCCCTGTAAGCGTTACAGGAGGAGAGGGGACCTGGCATTTGTGTGAGCAGAACGCACATTCAAAAACAATGAAAACGCAGTTTTTAAAAAACCTAAGAACAAATTTCTACTAAAATAAAATAAAATGTTTTTAAGCCTCCCTGCAGGAGGGCGGGGCTG
>PISW01006044.1:0-79154 GCA_004023785.1 Mungos mungo
GAGAGAGTCTCAAGCAGGCCCTGTGCAGTCAGTGCAGAGCCTGACTCAGGGCTTGAACCCATGACTGCAAGATCATGACCTGAGCCAAAATCAAGAGTCAGATGCGTAACCAACTGAGCCACCCGGGGACAGCAGGATAGCCTTTCAAAATATGAAACCTGGGGGTTCCTGGGGGGCTCAGTCGGTTAAGCGGCCAACTTCGGCTCAGGTCACGATCTCACAGCTTGTGGGTTGGAGCCCCCATCGGGCTCTGTGCTGACAGCTCAGAGCCTGGAGCCTGGTTCAGATTCTGTGTCTTCCTCTCTCTCTGACCCTCTCCCGTTCATGCTCTGTTTCTCTCTCTGTCTCAACAATAAAATAAAACATTAAAAAATTAAATATGAAACCCGGTCTTGACATTCCTTCCGTTGGCCTAAGAGAAGCCAGCGCTGAGGCCGGCGCCACCTCGCACACCCCGCTCACAGCCAAGCTGCCGCCGGAAGCAGCCCAGCACTGGCTTCCTGAGAGCTGCTCCTTGCTGGCTGCTCCCGAGTTCAGGTCCCAGAGGAAAGGACGCCCCCAGCCACTGGGCCTCTACCCCGGGAGGCTGGTGAGGCTGACGGCACCTGTCTGCGGACCCGCCGAGGGTGCGGGCTGTTCGCTTTAGAAGCAGACCCTGCCAGCTATTTTACCAGCAAAAGACGGATGAATCAGGGAATAGAAAAGAGTTTAAATCTGGGACAAACACGCTGTGGCCGAGCCGCAGGCACGCGTGGGGACAACGGACAGGCAGGCTTTCTCCAGGAGGAAGCGGGGTCGTCGGGAGGGCCGTGATGGAGTAATCGTGCAGCAGGGTAAGCTGGGCTGGGGGTGTGGCGGTTTCTCCCTGGCCAGCTGCTCCCCGAGGGGATGGGGAACGCGCCCCTTCCTCAGGCTGGGGCGGCAGAGGAGTGTCCGCGTGCCGGGTGAGCCCCTCTCTTCCGTCGGGTGTGCAGGTGGTAGGCCGTGAGGGCTCCCCCTGCCGCCGCCTGCCTCCCTTCGTGAGAGTCCCGAATGGGGAGGGGCCTCCACGCGGCCAGGCTGCGCGCTCCCCGCGGGGCTCGCCGAACTCACCTGGATCGGGCGTGGCTTGTGGCAGGGTCTCCCAAAACCGTTAGGTGACATTTACAGGCCCCTCAAGGGCAGTCAGTCCCAGCACAGACACAAGGAGGCGTGGCGAGCTCGACCAGGCGGGCACCTGGTGGGGGCGAGCCTGGCCTTCCCCGCGGAGCGAGCCCCCCCGGGTTCAGGAGCGGCCTCGGTCCCGCAGGGTCCTCTTGCGGCTCCAGGCATTCTCCTCGGGGGCTCTTATGTTCACGAGGGTCGCCTTCCCACTGAGGGCAGGGCAGCAGGGCTCAGGGCAGGAGGCGCGGGGCCTGCAGAACACTCGGGCTGAGGCGACCCAGACGACTCCGGCGTCCCCAGGGGCCCTCCCCTCGTGCCGGAGGGCTAGGAACCCTGGGCGCGCGCCTCAGCCCCGACCACGCCCACCATCAAGCCCCGCCCCACCGATGGTCCCGCCCCGTCCTGCCTGCCCCGCCCCATCCGTGAGCCACGTCTCGAAATCTCATCCACACTGTCCAATTGCCCTCCCGGGCCCGCCCGCCTCTGGAGCCCCGCCCCCAACCTGGTCTCCGGAACCACGCCTCTCGGCCAGCCCTGCCCCTTTAAGGCCCCGCCCCTCTGGAGTTACGCCCCGCCCCGCGCATCCGCCTCTCGCCCTCGCCGGATTGACAGCGCAGGGCCGCGCCTGCGCCCCCGGCTCGCGGGGGGCGTCCCAGCGCGGGCTGGGGCTGGGGCCCCGGGGTCTTCCGGCGCGTCGGGCCCCGCGCTTTCCTGCCCTGCCCCGCGGCCTCCAGCCCGCGCTGCTCGCCGCCGCCGCCCCGCCGATTGGGGCAGGGCCGCTGGGACCCGGGCTTCCCCCTGCACTCACTGTTGGTTCATTTCAGACGCTAATTGGAAAACTGCAGTCTATTTAGAACAACTTGGGCACGTGAACCCATTTCCAACAGCGAATTTCATGAAATCTAAATAAAGATCAAGTACTTCCATGAAAATTGAGCGTGTTCCAAGTTGAGATGTGCCGTAAGCTGTAAAACAGGGCGGCACTCAGAGTGCTCAGTACTAGGACTGAGGGCTGACAGCGATGTTGATGGTGGTGAACAGCGTGAACCAGCTCATTAATAGTTAATATTGGTTACTTGTCAGAAAAATAACATTTGGAACATAATGTATAAAATTAAAAAAATATATATACACACAATTACAATCACCTGATTCTTTTTATTTTCTTAATGTAGCTACTAGAAAATATAAAATTACACCTGTGGCTCCTGGTACAAGGTACCTTTTTTTTTTTTAATTAGAGAGAGGAGAGAGAGAGCACGTGAGCCAGCGAGGGGCAGCAGAGGGAGAGAGGAGGGGTCGAGAGAGAATCCCAAGCAGTGCGGGGCTCAATCCCACAATCCTGGGACCATGACACCAGCCCAAATAAGAGTTGGAAGCTCAACCCACGCAGGTGCCCCTCCCACTACCTTCCTGTTGGGCGGTGCTGCTCGGGACACTCACATGTGGATCAGGACACAGGGTGCCCGGTCCCCACCGTGATATTCTTTGAAAGCAGGTGTACTGCTGAAGGTGTCTGTCGCTATCCGGTGGGGCCCGAAGCTGTCTGCTTTCCCAGCGCTCTGCTGAGAGCGGGTCTGCGTGGTGCCCTGCCTGAGGGGGAGGAGCACGAGGCTCGGGGAGGAGGGCAGACCTAGACTTCCCAGGTCACTCAGCCGGTGGCAGCAGCCCCATTTGTCCTAGCATGTAATGGATTCCAAGGATGTCTGGTGGACAGTGGGGCAAGTGCAGGCTGATCCTGGCCGAGACCCAAATGCCTTCGTGGAAGGCGACGCTGCCTCCACACTTGGCTATGGGCGTTGTAAGCCAAGACCACGGAAGCCTTGCCTGTGACCGCGACAGGCTGTCTGCAGGGCCCAGGGGACCCCCGAAAGCCTGAACCCCCCCCATTACTCTCCAGCGCTGTCTGGTCTCTGGGGGAAGGAAGAGTGGCTGAGAGGCGGACTTGGACTGGCACGCTGGCTCCATGGTGCACCAGCTTTAAGCCTGCGAGTCTGTTTCTTCACTCCAAAACGGGGTGCAGCTCGTGGGGTCGCTGTGAGGGCGACACAGACACACTGCTCCAGTTACGGGGAGCAGGGCCTGCACACAACACAGTCCAGTGATCACTGTCTCGGGAAACTGCTTTAAAAATTGCCAGGCACTGCAGCCCCCGGGGTGGTGCTTGTGACGTGCAAATGGCTTCGGGGCAGAGCAGCTGAGGTGAGGTCATGGCAGGCCTGAGTGTGTTGTAGTGACAGACGGGGGGGGGGGGGCTGGGCTCTAGAAAGTTACAGTTGGTCAGACATGGCTGCAGCTCAAACTCAGAACTGCAACTCTATTTTTTGGAGGGTGGTTAAAATGATGATAATGATGATGGTGATGATGGTCTCCCGTGAGAGCCACCTGGAAAGCGTTACGAGCCACCTGGCTCGGCTGCAGGGTGTGGCTGCCTGTCCCCGGGCGACGCGGGCCCTTGCTCTCCGCACGCATGGTGGCAGGTGGCCGTCCTGCTCCACCTCACGTCCCACAACCAGAGGTGTCAGAAGGGTGATCTCTACTCCAGAGTCTCCGGTCCCAGGAAAGGATCTGATTGGCTCAGCCGTGCACCTCTCGTCCAATCAGCCGTGACTGAAAGGCAGGGGTCACACCTTGCAGAGGTGGCGGCTGGACTCCATCACTGTATATGGGGGGCGGCAATTTCCTACAAAGGAGCTGCCCCCAAGCCTAAGTCACCCCAAAAGGCCACTCTCCAGGAGTGACACGAGAAGTTACAGTGGCGCAGGCAGACGCAGGGCAGTACGGACACCAGCTGCAGCACTGGAGGTGGTCCCCAGCACCTGCTGTACGGCATGTGCCCCTCCGGCTGCTGGCCAGTCACTGGAGAGTGGACGTGGACAGTACCGTTGAGTCCGCAGACTCCCCCCTCACACAGACAGACACATGCTGGATTCCCGTTCCAGATCCCACAAGACCCCGTGAGGGCCCTTTTAGAAGGCAGCTCTGCCCGGAGCCGTTCAGGGCCTCCTCGGGCTTCCGCCTCGGGCTGGTGCCCCAGCGCGCAGGCCAGAGCACGGCAATGCCAGGCATGCCCCGTCCCAGGGGTCCCCCTGAGGATGTGCCTGGGACCTCATGGCCGAGTCACACGCCCATGTGGTGGCCAGGCAGTTCTCTCCTACGGGGGGCTGGGAGGGACTCCCAGATTTGTCACGACCCCAGGGCCTGACCCCATCCCCTCATACCTCTTTCTTGGGGACCATGAGCCCAGCCAGCACTCTGGTTCTGGCTGGTGGGTAGGCAGACAGACGCAAGACAAATGAAATTCTGGCAGGAGCGTCCAGCACTGTGCAGGCTCCAGGAAGGCCTGCTGCGCATCCGCTCACCTGCGGAGGGCAGGGGCCTGGGCCGACCGCTGGCTGCGCGCGAGACACCGAGGGGCACTTGTGCTTCCGTCCAGCTGCCTGTTCCTCTCCAACACCAGGCGTTTCTTCATTTTCGAAACCCGGAACAGAGCGTAGAGAAGCACAGAGTACTTAGGGGAGAAGACAGCCCCTCGCCTCTGATGAGCAGCTACGAAGTCCCTGAACCACCACTGGTCTTAAGGAGAGGCTGTGCCGATAATCCGTGCTGCCCACGTCCCCTCCTACCATGCACAGCAAGCTTACATTTGCAGTGTTCCATTTTGACTAAAGTCAATTCTTTTTTTGGTGTTTTTAAGTTTATTTATTTTGAGAGAGACGGCATGAATGGGAGAGGGGCAGAGAGAGGGAGGGAGACACAGAATCCAAAGCAGGCTCCAGGCTCTGAGCTGTCAGAGTCTGATGAAGGGCTTGAACCCACCAACCACAAGATCATGACCTGAACCAAAATTGGATGCTTAACCCACTGAGCCATCCAGACGCCCTGGTAAAATAGGTTTCGTAATGAAAACAGTGGTTGGGGGTTGGAGGCAAGAATTGACCTCAGTAGAGGGGGGCCTGGGTGGCTCAGTCGGTCAAGCATCCAACTCTTGGTTTTGGCTCAGGTCACAATCTCACAGTTCTGTGAGTTCAAGCCCCACATCGGGCTCTGTGCTGACAGTGTGGGGCCCGCTTGGGATTCTCTGTCTCCGTCTCTCTCTCTGCCCCTCTCTCGCTCTCTTTCTTGAAAAAAAAAAAAAAGGAACTTATTTTACAGGGCCACCTGGGTGGCTCAGTTAGTTGAGGGTCTGATTCATGGTTTCTGCTCAGATCATGATCTCGCGGTTTCAGTTTCGTGGGTTCAAGCCTAGCATCCACTCAGGACTCTCTCCCTCTCCCCTGCTCGGTGCTCTCTCTCTCAAAATAAATAAACTTAAAACAAGACACATATTTTACGTGGTGGCCCAGAGCACCCACAGCACAACAGAAATGTACCAGCACTTAGCCTTAAAACTGCTGGCTGCACCCTGTCCACCGATCCCTGGGTGGCTAACTTGCTACAGGCTGTTCACAGAGTGTGGGCCTGGGACACGGGGAAACCGTCGTTTCTGTTTTCCCAGCGCTCGGCTCCTTACAGAAAGTCTGGAGAAGACGAAAGAGCAAAGCCCCTCGGCCGCAGGCTCTGGGGACTAACACACGCTTTCCTTCCACCGATCCGTTCTGAAAGCAACGCTTCCTTTTAAAAAACATGACAGCGGGACTGACATACGGTTGGCACCGAGCGGACGCAGGCGCCTTCGGCGGGGGTCTGTCGGCCTACACTTCCTCGCGACGCCCCGCCGCGCAGGGCCGGCGTCAGCCAACGCGCACCGCTGGCAGTTCAGGCAGGAAGCACGTAGCACCTCTCCCTGCTCCGGGACCGCACCTGCTCGACCGCCGCCGCCAGCCCGGAAAGCTCTTCAAGTCCCCAAGTCCTGCGCGGCGCATGCGCGCGTTGGGAAGAGGGAGAGGGCGACGCAGCAACAGTGCGCACGCGCAAGGGAGCGTCCATTTCCCGGCCTCCCCGCATCCCGCCTAGGCGCCGATGGTTCCGCCCTCGGGGGGCGGGGCTGCGCGCGGCGGGAAAATCGGCGCGGAGTGCGGCCCCACTTCCGGCTCCGGCTCGAACCTTGCATCGTCTGGGTCCCGCCGGATCCTCGGTCCCCGGTCCTGGGTCCCGCCATGGCACAGCCCCGTCTCACCGACTTCTTCGCGCGCCGCCGCCCCGGGCCCCGCGCCGCGCCGCCGCGGGCCAAGCCTCCCTGGCGCACCCCGAGCCCCGTCAAGGCGGCGCCCCCCACCCCGGCCCGGGCCCCGGGCGGCAGCCGCAAGCGCGCCCGCCCGCCCGCCGAGCCCTCGGGCGACCTCCCCGCGCCGCCCGCGCGCAGGCGGCTGCGGCTGCCGGCCGACGCGGTGAGGCCGCGGGCGAGGAGGGGGGAAACTGAGGCCGGGGCTGGGGGGCGGGGTGAGTGGATGGGCACCGACCGGAGCAAACACTTGGAGAGGAGAGCGGGGAAACAGGCCGGGACGGGGTGCGGGGCGGTGCGCAGGCTGCGGCGGGGCCCAAGGAGGTTTGCCCTGGAGGGAGGGCGCAGGGCAGGGGGCTGCGTGCGGACCGCAAGCCGAAGCCTCAAGGGGGGACCGGAGCCGCGGCGGGCCACAGAGGGGAAGGCCCGGGCCCGGGTCACCAGACACTGGGCAGGTGGGCGGGCCTCCTGCCGAGCACTTCAGTGGGGGTGGGGACCGAACGCACTGGGGGGAGCAGGTCCGGAGGGGTCGAGCGCCGAGGGCCGCTGGATGGCCCCTTGGCAGCAAGGCTGGGCGAGGGGTCAGGCCTGGCCCCTCGGGCCTGACTCCGGCGGAAACCATCACTGGTGCCCCCAGCAGCTGGGGCTCTAGCTGAGGGAAGTAGGAACAGGGGCTCCTCACGCGTTCACCTTGGGGGTCCTGTCCACCAGGTCTCGAGCCCCAGTGCCCTGGCCGCCCCAGGCTCCCCAGAGCAGGCCGCTGTCTCTGCAGGTCAGCTGCCCTGCCTGGCAGCCCAGGAGGACAAGGTGAGGCTGGGCCCAGGGGCAGGGTCGGGGGGAGGCGGCGTGGTGTGGGGGCGCCGGCCAGCTGACGGTATCTTGTGCCCACAGGCCTCCTCAAAAGTCACACTTTCTGAGCTCAAGTCGTGCCTGCAGCGGGCACGGGAGCTAGGGGCCCGGGCCCAGGAGCTGACATCAGGGGCCCAGAGGAAGGCTGCTGGGGACCCCGGCGCGCCGGAGGAGCAGGGCCAGCCAGCAGAGCCATGGTGAGCCCTGGGTGGGCAGTCAGGGGCCCAGGGAAGATGACAGGCGGGACAGGGCTGGGCGGAGGGGGACCCCACCCCTGCCAGTCCGTGCCACTCGCTTGCTCCGCCCCTCAGCCTCCATCCTTAAGAAGGTGCCCATTTTTGCGTCAGTGGCCCTTGTGACTTTGGGATGCTGTCCACAGCCGGCGGTCACTGGGTGTCTGTCTCCTGCACCCGTGTCTGTCCTCCACAGCTCCTGGGGTCACGTGTGCCTCGTAGGTGACCAAGGCGAGGTGTGAGGCCACGTTTTTCCGGCTCCATCCTGGGCAGTGCTTGTGATGGGAGGCCTGGGGTGCGGGGACTTTGGGGACCGGCCTGTGGTGTGTCACGGGAACAGGATCGATGTTCAGGCCCCGGCTCCGGGGTCTCCGTGGCCACTTGGCCTGCAGGCCGCTGGCGGGCAGGCTGTGGGTCGGGGGCTGCTTCTGAGGCCCGGCTCCCTCCCTGGCAGCGGAGAGAAGGCCCCCGCCTACCAGCGCTTCCACGCCTTGGCCCAGCCCGGGCCCCCGGGGCTCGTGCTCCCCTACAAGTACCAGGTGCTGGCCGACATGTTCCGCAGCATGGACACCATCGTGGGCATGCTCCACAGCCGCTCCGAGACCGCCACCTTCGCCAAGGTCAAGCGGGGCGTCCAGGACATGATGCGCAAGTGAGCGGCCCGCAGGGGGTGGGGGCCTCACCCTGCCCGGACGGTCTGAGGGTGCCCTGCCCGGCGCCCTCTGACCCAGCACCGTGTCTTATAGGCGCTTTGAAGAGCGCAACGTGGGCCAGATCAAGGCCGTGTACCCCACTTCCTACCGCTTCCGCCAGGAGCGCAACGTCCCCACCTTCAAGGATGGCGTTAAGAGGTCCGATTACCAGCTGACCATTGAGCCGATGCTCGACCAGGGTGAGTGTGCTCGGAGGTCCCTCCTCTCCCAGCCTCGGTTTCCCCAGCAGCGACACCGCGTGGGGGTGTCGGTGTGAGGCGTCGGGCCCTGGGCCTCGTCCGGGACCAGCGGCCTGGGGGCTCAGGCCTGGCTTCCCCGCAGAGCCCGGCCGCACGGCCCCCCAGCTCACGGCCTCGCACCTCCTGCGGCGCAGACAGGTCTTCGGCCAGAATCTGGTGGAGCGTGTCCGGCAGCACCACAGGGTGAGCCACCGAGGGGACCGGCTCCGTCCCTAGGGAAGCCCTTCCCCAGCAGGCCTGGGCCGGGTCTTGTCCCCTGTTCCCTCCTCTGTGCTCGAACTCTCTCTGTCATAGCTCTGTCCCCCCCCCACCCCCGAGACAGGCCCTCCTGAGAGGCCCGCTCTTCGAGTTCTCTTAAGTCTTAACCCGTCTGCACAGCCGCCTCGTGGGGTGGGTGCGGGGCCGGGCGAGGGCCCTGCTCCCCGGGACTGCAGCCTCGGGCCTGGGAGCCATGTGATGGGCGCAGGGCTGCTTCGGCTCTGTGTCGCACCCTTTGGCCTAGCTGAGCGCCCAGAGCTCAGAGAGGTTCAAGAACTTGGCCAGGGTTGCCCAGCAGGGTGGGTTGGGAGCCTAGCAGCCCTGCGCGCCCCCATGTAGATATGCCCAGGGTCACCTGGTACTCCCGCCCCCGTCTCACACAGGCCTTCCTGGCTTCCCTGAACCCGCCCATGGTGGTGCCCGAGGACCAGCTGACACGCTGGCACCCCCACTTCAATGTGGACGGAGTGCCTGACATCGAGCCCGCCGAGCTGCCGCAGCCACCCACCACGGAGAAGCTGGCCACCGCCCAGGAGGTGCTGGCCCGTGCCCGCAGCCTGATGTCACCCAGGGTGAGGCTGCGCCAGGGTCTGCAGGGGCGGGGCACCCTGACCTCCACACGGGCGCCTGATGGGCTCCATCCTCGGCCAGGTGCCTCTCCCCGTGGAGCACCGCCTGCCTGGCAGGCTGTGCCCTGGGGCAGCAGCCCCTGCCTCGGCGCTCAGGGTGGGCCTGGGCCGGACACACAGGGACTCCTGGGCAGGCGTCCGTGAGGGGTGTGAGGCCCTCCCTGGGGCTGGGCCGGGAGAGGCCTGTTCTGAGTTCTCCCCTCTGACCGCCCAGATGGAGAAGGCCCTGAGCGACCTGGCTCTTCGTACAGCCAAGCCCAGCAGCCCCGGGTCCCCCAGCCCGGCCCTGCCGGCCACCCCCCCGGCCACCCCGCCTGCTGCCCTGAAGGGGGTGTCCCAGGACCTGCTGGAGCGGGTGAGTATCTGGGGGTCCTGGCGGGGAGGGGGGACCAGCTGTCCGCTGACTGCGCCCCGGGCCCCCCGCAGATCCGGTGCAAGGAGGCGCAGAAGCAGCTGGCGCAGATGACGCGGCCGCCGGAGCGGGAGCAGCGGCTACAGCGGCTGGAGCGGCTGCCCGAGCTGGCCCGCCTGCTGCGCGGGGTCATGGTGTCGGAGCGCAAGCCCGCCCTCGCCATGGAGGTGGCCTGCGCCAGGCTGGTGGACAGCTACCGCACGGCCATGAGCCCTGGTGTGTGCAGGGGTGGGGCGGGTCGCTGGGCCCTCCCTGTGTCCCCGACTCCAGGATGAGGCGGGGCACAGTGCCCTTGGGGGCACCTCTTCAGCCTCCACCCGGCCACCCAGACCCCCTCAGTCAGCACCAGGCCCCAGGGGACTGGGTTCCCTCCCGGTTGCAGGACACCCCCTCCCTTCCCTGCCCCCGGGCCTGGCGTTGGGCTCAACGGGAGGGCCAGCTCACACCTTCCCGTCATGGGGCCTGCTGCCGGGCCGGACCCCCCGTATGGGGACTCCGGCCCCGGCCTCACGCCCGTGTGCCCGCAGGGGACATGGAGGAGCACGTGCGGCTGCTCGCCGAGCTGCTGCCCGACTGGCTGAGCCTCCACCGCGTGCGCGCCGGCACCTACGTCAAGCTGGACAAGGCGGCTGACCTGGCGGCGGTCCTCGAGCGGCTGGCGCGCCGTGCCCGGGCCGAGGCGGCGCAGTGAGAGCCTCGCAGCCCCGGGCCCCGCCCGCCTGCTGGGTCTCTTTTATTCCCTTTAGGAACACAGTGCACTTTCCTCCCCTCCTAGCTCCCCACCAGGGTCTCTGGCCAGTGTGGGTGGTGGGCCCACCCTCGTGTAGCCTGTTGTCATTAAACTGGTTTCTGTCAGGGACTTCTGTCCTCGCTCCCTTTCGGGGTGTGGGGAAGTGAGGTGGCTGCAGTCCACACTGGGCGAGGTGGTCGGTAGACTGGCCCCCAGACGTCCATGTGGGAATCGCGGGCGACCTGATGGGCTCAGTGTCACCGCTGGACCCGCACAGGGGGAGGTGGCAGCGAGACCGAAGGATGGAGGGAGGGCCCAGCGTCTACAACCCCAGGCTGACCGCGTCGTGAGCCGCCCAGCCGGCGTGACTGAGGACAGTGGCAGCCCGGAAGCCCTTTGGGCAGCATGTGTCTGCCCCCTCAAGGGTGAGGCGGCTGCGGGCTGAGGGCTGCAGACACACTGGGGTCCCGTACCTCCCGGCCCAGGCCCAGGCCCCACCCTGGGCACCGGGATGAAACAGCCACTTTAGCAAAGCAAGTTTATTCACTTTCTCTGTGTTTGTAAATGGACTTGCAGTGGCCTGGGCTGGGTTCCAGCCCAAGCCACGGGCCTTGGCACCTTCAGGACTGGCAGGAAGGGCCTGAGACAGTGGCCCGGGCGCTAGAAAAGTGCAACCGCAGAAAACGGTTAGGATTAAAAGTCGAGGCGGTGGCTAGCGCCCCCTGGTGGCCGGCGGCCAGCCACCAGGCTGGAACTCCTCTGCCAGGCGGTGGGGACGGGGCCAGTCATTCGTACTGCAGGAGAGAGAAGGCGGGCACGGCCCCCAGCTTCTCCCTGCCCTTCAGCGAGGTCAGCTCCACCAGGCTCACGCACTCCAGCACCTCCGCCCGCAGCTCGCCCAGCAGCTGGCAGGCTGCTCGCATGGTTCCTGAGGGGGCCCGAGGGGGCACAGAATGAGGCCCCACCCAGCCGTGGGGCGGGGGAGGTGGTGTGGGGATGAGGCCCCACCCGCCCACGCAGGGTCTTGCCGCTCATGGGGAAACTGCGGTGCTGAGGCCCTCCCCACCGCTGGCGGTCCTAGCACCGGGCCCTCTGCAGGGGGGAAGCGGGGAGACCCTCACCGCCAGTGGCCAGCAGATCGTCCACGACGACCACCTTCTGCCCCGGCTCCAAGGCGTCTCTCTGGATTTCCAGCTCAGCCTGCAGGCGGGAAACAGGCACACGGTCCGCAGGTGTCCCCACCGGCCTTGGCGTGCAGGGTGCAGCACGCGGTGCGGACAGGAGGCCACGGCCTGGGCCCCGGGCCCGACCCCTTAGCTGCTGCCTGGCTGCAGAAGCTAGGCTGGCGTCTCAACAGTCTGAGCACCAGCCACGGCAGTAATTATCCCTAGAAAACCAAAGGTCAAGGGTGGCGGTGCCAGGCCCACTCACCTTCCCGTATTCCAGTGTGTATGAGGCGGACACGGTGGGGCCGGGGAGCTTCCCTCGCTTCCGGATGAGCACGCAGCCCAGGCCAAGCTCCTGGGCCAGGGAGGGGCCGAACAGAAAGCCTCGGGAGTCTAGGCCTGTTGGCCAGAGCTGAGGTGTCAGGGGTGGCTGTGTGGCACGAGGGTCCCCAGGGGCCAGTGCCAGACAAGGACAAGTAGCCTTTGCAGTGACAAGAAGCTCTGAGCTTTGTCGGTCCCAGCTAAAAGTCCTTGACTGAGCACCTCTGCGCCCGGGTCGGCTGGGTGCGAAGGGCAGGAGAGCGGGAGTCCGGGTGGAAAGGGCTGCGTGGCCTCGGGGAAGTTACCTGCCTTCTCCCTGCAGCCCTGCTGCCAGTCTGGGACTGGGGGGCTAATAACTACGGGACGGACTCGGACGGCTCTGTCATCCTTCCGGGTGGCATCTGTCCAGAAGGGGCTGGACACCGGCTATCTCCTGCGGGCATCGGGAAGCGCAGGGCCCCCACCCCTAGGGGTGCAGCGGAGGAGGACTTCCGGAGGAAGGAACCCTCCTAAGGACACAGCCAAGTGAAAAACAGAGGTCCAGCAGGGCAGTGGGGAGCCGTCGTTGGGCACGAGGCTGTCACGGAGACCGTGCCTGCCTGGGTCCTCCCGGAAGCCCTGCGCTGAGCGGAGGGCCTGGGCCACAGCTCAACACACAGAAAGGCAACAAGTGTTCTTGGCCCAGTGGACTCTGTTCGGACACTCCCTGGGGATATCAGCCCGCGGCCCCACCGGTCCAGAGCGGAGGACCCGGAAGTCGGCGAGGGTGGGGGGCACGGCGATGGGGAAGACCCTGCCCTCGGCCGCGCCACCGCGAGGTCGCGCGCACCCTAGGCGGCCAGGTGGGCTCAGCACGTCTATCCTAGCGGCCTACTCGAGGCTCGGCAGCCACGCACGGGTGCGGCGTTCAGCGTGTCCCCGAAGGACGCCCCACAAGCCTCTCCCGAGCTAACGTGCGGCGCCCCTCCTCTGTCCGCTCCGCTCGGGGCTCAGGGGGGAGAACGCACACAGGACCCTCACGGGGCCGGGCACAGAGCCGGTGACCTCTCCGGGCCTCTGGAGTCACCCCAGGGCACAGCAGCGGCGCTGGGGTGAGGCAGGAGGCCCGGGGAGGGGCTCCCCTGGGATTCGAGAACCCGCCCGTGCCCCCTTCACTTGCCCACGATGTAGTCGATCTTGCCGCCATGGGTCTCTTTCAGGTGATTCGCCAGGAGGCGGATGGACGCGCGGAAGGAGCAGGGGTCCTTCAGGAGGGGCGAGATGTCCCTGGCACGCAAAGGCAGGCGCGGTGACCCCCGGGGTCGGCGGGCGCGCGGGCCTGGCCCCGCGCGGACGCCCCCCGCTCCGCCCGCGCCCCTACCTGAACAGCACGCCCGGCACGGGGAAGTCCGGGAAGCTGCGGATGTGCCGCGCCACCAGCTGCAGGTCGGCGTCCGCCATCGCGGGGTCTGCGCGGGTCCGCGAGCGGCGGGGCGCGCGCCGGGGGATCGGCGCCTGCGCGAGGCGCCGGTGGGCGGGGCCGCCGACGCCCGCGGGGAGGGCCGGGCCTCACCGAACCGGGTGCCGCGTCGTTCAGGCGCGCGGTTTCGGGGCCCTGAACAGGCGCGCTCCATCCGGCTCGTCGTCGCGGCCGCGCGCGGCCACCAACACGCGGGGTCTAGCCCGGGCGGCCCCTGCAGAAGCGCGCCGGTGACGGGGACGACGGCCGGGGCGCCGGGCCCTGGAGGGGACGGGCCGGCCCCGCCGGACTCTCGGGGAGCGCGCGGGAGGCGGGGGTGCCCGGGGCCGCCCGAGAGCCCAGCCCTCGAATCAGCGACGGGGCGGGACGGAGGGATCGCCCCACCCCGCTCACTTCCGCAAAAGGTCATCTTAACATAAAAATTTTTAAAAGCAAAAATGCCTGTTACTTTATTCTAGAACTTTTCTCCATCATTTCCCAAGTCTTACAATGGCACAGCGTTGGCATCACAACCGCAGGGACGTGAAAACCCCACCCTGGCGGGGAAGGTTGGTGTCCGCAGCCGGTGGCGGCACCGCTCCCCACGCGGGCACTAGGGTCAGCATGCCTAAGGCGGGCGTTAAAACGAAGGTGCTGACATCCCGCTGCCCCCACTGGCCCAGGGGGGCCTTCCTTGGCTGTCGTCAGGCTCTCTTCCACATTCACAACTCCGCCGTAGTGGGGTGATGCCAAGGGGCTCAAACAGGATTGGCACGGCCAACTTTGACAATGGGACTCACACGTGGGAGGGGGCAGCCAACACCTTCTGGATCCTGGGATGGAGGCAGGGCCTTGGGACTGGCCAGTAGGCGGTTGGCAGGGGAGCTGGCGGACCTGAGAGGAGACTGAGGGGCAGCATCCCGCCGTGGGGCTGCTGTGAGGCTGCGGGCCACTGCGGCAGGTCCCGGGGTCCAGGAGGAGGGCTGGGAGGCTCCAGGGCGCAGGCAGTGCAGCCCAGCAGGCCCCCCCATCCCTGCAGGTGACGTCTGTCGGGCACAGGCGGGCGGGGGCAGAGCGCAGCGGGGGCTCTTCCAGCTCCAGGGCCCTGCAGCTAGAGCCTTCCTCCCCGCAGGCACTTGCACAGCCAGCGGGGGAGCCCAGGCCTGGCGGGAGCACAAGCAGGTGCTAGTGGGGCCAGGAGCACTTCTCAGGGATGGACTCCGGGGGCGTCAGGCACTTCCCTAACTTTTCGCAGCCTGGGGGCGCCCAGTTCTGGCAGTGAGAATTAAGAGAGAACATTAAGTTAACCTAAACACTTCTGGGCTCATTAGTGTCCAGACTCTGCCCCGCCTCATGTCCTCTTGGCCCCGGGGCCCAGGGTGTGGGTGGCCACGGGCCAGGCTGCCACCTGTCCCTGCTGTAGCCTCACATTCAGGAGGGGCGGACAGAGGCTCCTTACAGCTTCCAGAGTCCACAGAAAGCGCTTTGTCACTGGAGAGAGGGCGGGCCTGTCCCAGCACAGCAGACGACCCAGTGGGGCAACTCCGTGCCCATATTCACGTCCAGACTTTCTCTTTATGGCCCTATTTTTCCAGCGAGAGGCTCCCGCTCGAGGGAGGCTCCCGTGTTCTTCTGGGTCCTCCCACTGCCCATGGGATGCTCCTGAGCCTTGGGAGTGGGGGGCTCAGAATCACACGGGGGGCACTCTTCTAAGGGGGGGGGAAGGCCAAGAAGCTGTTACTGATCAGATTCAATGGCAGGGAGGACCCCGGGGAAGTCCTCTCCTGCCCCGGATGGCATCACGTGGCCCTGGGTTGCCCGCGCAGGGTGGGGGCCAGCCACTGGGACGGGGCAAGCTGTGGGTAAGGAAGCTGCTCTCAACCTGTGAGGCAGAGCAGAGTGACAGGTGTGCAGACAGGGAGCCCGGGGGCAGCATGCCAGTCTGGGGCGCCGGGGGGAGCCCGCACCCACTATTTCTAAAGGCTCCTGGTGCACCAGGACGGCAGGCTCTGCTCAACGGCTGTGACAGGTTGCACACCGAGTCCTCGTCCCCACTGGCCTGGCAGAGCAGGGGCAGGGCTGGGGTGCCGAGGGCTTGGCACACGCGCGTCAATCTGTGCAGGGCTCACGTGGGGGTCTGGGGCCCAGTGCACCCTGCTCCTCTGTCTTCAGTTCCCTCGTGGGGCGTGTGGGGCTGAGTGGGTCCCTCTCGCCCCGGGCACAGGGGGCAGCCAGCCATGGCAGTGCCCCAGCCAGGCAAGGACACTGCCAGCTAGAGACCCAGCCTGCGCCTGCACGGCATTCCCTAGCGGAGGGCACGTCACGGGCAGGGACAGCTGGTTTGCAGAGGAGTGAAGGTGGGGTCTGGAGCGGGTCGGGGCGGGGGGACTCTCAGGCTCCTGGGACCAAGGCACCTTGGTGGTCCTGAGACGGGACCTTCCTGCCCCACTGCTGGGAGTTCAGAAGCCAGACGGCCCCTGACGCCCCCGAAGGAAGGAGGTGGCCCTGCTGGCTGCTGCCCCAAGCGTCTTTCCGTGGGAGCCTCAGGACACAGAGCCCCAGCCACCCCCGCACCAGCCCCGGCTGCTGACTTGGTTCACGGCGTGGTCCTTCTCACGCCAGGAAAATGCTTCTAACAGCCGCCCCTGTCCTGCTGGCGCACCCTGTCCCCGTCAGCGCCACCCTGCACTCTGGGCCCCACACCATGGCTTCCTCAAAATCACATGGTAGCTCTCAAGAAGAGGTGCTTGCGGGGAGGGCCCGGCAGGCTGGGAAGCCAGGCGAAGCCAACTGGAAGGTGTCCTGTGGGTTCTGGGGTGCTGCCCACACCGGGACACTCGAATCGCCCAGGGCACCCAGACATGCTCGGTCACAGGGACAGGACACGCAGGCGGGTCCCACAGCGGCCAAGGAGGTTTGTCCCTGATGGGACCTCCAGGCCCCTCACGGATCTGGCTTCTCTCTCGGGCCGAGCGGCAGGGACAGCCAGGTCCCGCCTGTGGGTCCCGCAGCCTTTGGAAGCACACGGTCTGCCAGGGGTCACTCAGCCGATGGAACTCGCTGCAACCCAGTGCCGCGTGGAGAAGATGGTGATGCTCACGTGGCCCTTGGGACACCCCGGGCGCGGGCGGCCCGCCGGCCACTTACCATGACTGCCTGGTCGCACACGTTGAGCTGGGGCTGCCCAGGGACCAGGGTCTTCTGGTGCTGCTGGACGGCCGGGGCGATGGCGCCGAGGGCAGCCAGGTACTCCGTGCTGGCAAAGCTGGAGGCAAGAGCGCCAGGTCACAGGGGAAGGGAGGCCCGGGCAGCCCACCCCAGCAAGCCGGGGAGGGGCCTGGGGGCGGAGGGAGCCCTCCCTGCTGGAGCCGCTGGCCGGCAGCCACCACCTCCACCCCTCCTCAGGGAGCCCTCCCTACAGAGGAGCGAGGCTGTGGGCACAGCCACGTGACCACAGCAGTCCCCACTCCTGCCCCGCTGCTCGGGCCTGAGCCTTGGCCAGCACCACAGAGGGCCCTGCCAGGGCCACGGTGCCTCCGAGCAGACACCCCATCTCCGCCGGCTCCTGGCACCGCCCCCTCCCCCCCTCCACTTCCTGGTCCCTTCGGCCCAGATCTGCTGCGTCTGTGTCTGCCTAGCAGGGACAGCTGGGCCCACCCTGCTCACCGCTGTCTCTGACACCACCCCTCCCAGGTCGGCCCTGCTCCTCGGGCCCCCCACCCCGGCCTGCGCTCCCTGCGCACAGGACCCGCAAGCCTTCCAGAGCAGGCCGCCGGTTGTGTGCGTCTCCACGATGTGGGCCAAATCCATGGAGAAGGGTCGGCCAAGGCCACGTTCAGCAGGCGCCCTGACCGTGGTGCCAGCGCCCGTGGGAAGCCCAGGAGACCCCTCAGCGTGCCTGCGAACCCCCTCTGGGCTACGTGGGGCTCCAGGGTCTTCTTCCCAGAACTGCACTCTGGGTCTGGGTCTCTGTCCGGAGCACGGGCACAACAGCCCGAGGGGATGGTGCAGACGGACACGCGTAAGTCCGGGTGACCCAGGGCCAGGCAAGGCCGCTGCAGGCCTAGCGGACAGAGACGCAGACGCTGGCCGCCAGCTGCTCCCATGCTCCCGCTGTGTCTTGGCTCTGAAGTTACTTCCGGGCTCAGGAGGGGGGCTCAGACTGCTTCCTCCCAGCTCAAACCCCTCGCACATGGCCCTGGGCTCCATGGCCGGTGACTGAGGGGCTCCAGCTGCCACCAGCGAGTGTCCCGGAGCCACAGCAACAGGCAGCCGCGGATGGGGCTTCGACAAGAGATCGCGTCCCTCCCAGTTCTGGAGCTGGAGGCTGAGATCCAGGCGGGGACTGGCCCCCTGGGGCTCCAGGGGAGGGTCCTTCCTGCCTCCAGCTCCCGGGGGCTCCAGGTGTGCCAGGGCTGTGATCGTGTCCCTGCACCTCTGCTCCATCTTCACGTGGCCTCTCCTGTGTCCGTCTCCCAGGGACACTCTCGCTGGATTTAGGACCACCCCAATCCAGGATGACCTCACCTCGACCCTCACTGCAGTCACCTCCACAAAGTCCCCGCTGCCAACAAGACCCCCTGGGAGGCTCTGCTGGAGGCAGACGTGGGACACGCGCCCCCGCCCACAGCACACCTGTCCCCTTCCCGTGGCCCCCGGCCTCTGAGCTGGACCCAGGTCCTGAGGAGCGTCTCATCCTGGAGCCTGGTGCCGCCTGCCCCTCGGGTTGTCACCCACCCCACGCCGGGCCCTCGATCCCCCACTGCCGCCATCCCCGAGGCAGCTTGGGGCGCAGGCCACGTGACCGGGCCACGCAGACCGGTGGGGGGTGGGAGCACGGGCAGGAGCCCCCTCCCCCCACCTGCCTCTCGGACCAAGAGCTCCCGACGCCCGGCCGTCTCCCCTCAGCCCGGAGGCCGGGGACGCCCGCCGGCTCACCTGAGGGGGAACCTCTCCCCGGGGTCTCGTCCCAGGTGGAAGATCAGGGGCAGCCGCGTGTGCTCCTCCTGCGTGTGCGTGGTGACCCCCGACACGTTCTGCCCAGGGCAGAAGTCGACGCCCTGCAACGAGAGGCGGGGAGCGTGGTGAGTGCCGTGTGCACCCCGGGAGCCCCGGCAGGCAGGCCGGTCGGTGTCCCCCGTGTCCCGTCCCTGCACCTCAGGACACTCCAGGAGGGCGTGCACAAGGGACGGGCACGCGAGGGTGGCCGTCCCCGGGCCTCAGAGCTGCTGAGCAGTCAGGCCGGTTTTCGGAACCCTCTGGTGCCCTTTCCTGGGGGAGGTGAATCTCCAGGGGCTCCCGCCTGGCTCAGCTGGTAGAACACGAAACTCTGGAAACTGGCGTCGTGACTCTGAGCCCCATGTTGGGCATAGAGATTAGTTAAAACATAAAGCTTTAAAAAAATATTTTTTTAATGTTAATTTTTGAGAGACAGAGCATGAGAAAGGAAGCAGCAGAGAGAGAGGGAGACACACAGACTCTGAAGCAGCTCCAGGCTCTGAGCTGTCAGCACAGAGCCCGATGTGGGGCTCGAACCCATGAACCGTGAGATCATGACCTGAGCCGAAGTCAGACATTTAACCCACTCAGCCACCCAGGTGCCCCAAAAAATAAAATCTTAGGAAAAAGGTGTTATCAGTTAAAAAATATGCAACATATTTTAGCCTGGACCCTATCCTGTCACGTCCCTGGGGCAAAGTGCTCCGTCGCCCGGCAGAGGACGGGCCTGGCGGCCCCGCGGCCGTGCCCCCTGCCTCACCAGCCGCACCCCTGCTCTCGGGCATGTCGCTAACATACGCTGCTTTTCCTTCCAAAAGGAAGCTTGTCTTGTGCCTGAGATCCAGGCGCTCAGAGGGGTGGGGGGGTCCCCCTCATGCCTGCAGGGGTGGGGCCGAGGCCCAGGACGGGCAGCAGGCAGCCGCCCACGCCGCTCAGGCAGCTGCCGAGACGCAGACCCCACATTCAGCAGGGCCGCCGAGCACCTGGCCAGGCGGGTGGGGAGACCGGGACAAGACGGGGCACCAGGGGAGGGTAAGCCGGTTCACCTGGGGCCCTGAGACCCTGACCTGGGGCTTAGCCCACTCAGGACTCCTGCCCCCAGGCTCCCAGGGAGGGCGGCACGGCCCAGGGCCCTGAGGAGGTGTTACGCCGCGTCACTGCCAGCCCCTCCCGATGGTGGGTCCACCAGCAAGGCCGGGAGTGTGACTCGTGTGGCCGCCAGCCTTCAGCAGGGGCCCCTGGGGCTGGCCGCCAGCCGGCCTGCTCGGTCCCGAGGTGTCCTCCTCAGAGTGGGCCGGTCCGGGGAGCAGGGCCCACGGCCGCCCCAAGACCCCTTACCTGTCTGAACTCCTCCCAGGAGTTGGTCCAGGTCCAGAAGTGGGCCTTGTACTGGCCGAGGGTGACCGCCATCAGCGTGTCGCCGCGGTAATAGAATATTGGCCTGTTGGAGGGACGGGGGAGGGGATCAGGTGACACAAGAAACTTGTGGGGGTGCAGTTTTACTGAAATCTTACACAAGTGACCGCGCTGAGCTCACACCAGGCACAAGAGTGAACGGGTCCACGAGGCTGTGGGGGTGAGGCTCCAGCCCTCATCCCGGGGCAGACAGCCTGCTGGGACCGGGACGTCTGGTGCCCCCTCCCCAGCAGACACGAGCCCCTGGGCCGGGGTCACGCTGCAGAGACGCTGAGCCTGGACACGAGGGAGTGGCAGGGGTGGAGCATGGGACGGGACGGGCCCCAGGGGTCTGGGCGCCCAGAGACGTGGGCAGAACAGTCTCTCCTCCCTCCCAGGGCCCGAGGCCCAAAAGCCAGACGTCACGGGCAGGCACTCGGCCCCTCCACCCCCAGAGCCGGCCTGAAGTGCCCCAGGCCCCGGGAACGATCCCAGGCCAGAATTCCCGGGGCACCCGGCACTCCCTCTGCCGAGAGCCAGCCAGGCACGGAGCCCTGCATGTGAGCCAGGTCTGGCTCGGTCACCTGGGGCTGGGGGCCGGCGCCTGGCTGGAACCCACCTGTCTGTCAGCCGGCCCTGCAGCATGGCAGGGAGGAGGTCCAGGCCGTCGATCACCCTGTCGCTGGGCGGTGCCAGGCCCGCGAGGGACAGGCTGGTGGTGAAGAGGTCCATGAGGGTGCCCGGCTGGTGGCTCACCTGAAAGGGATGTGGTGGGCACACTCAGGACGCCCCGCCCCAATGGCGGCCAGGGGTCAGCGAGGGGCATGGGGTCACCCCCCTGCAGTGCCTTCCACAGGCCCCGGCCTGGCCCTGCCTGGGCCTGGCAGGGCCTAGAGGGTCAGGCGAGCTCCATGAGGCCACCTCGCTGGCTTGTGCCACAGGACCCTGCAGAGGAGGGACGAGCCCTCTCAGGAGAGCGGCTTTGGGGGTCAGGGCTGAACGGGGGCTCAAACTGGCCCATGGGATGCCGGCGTGGGCCGAGGCCCTGTCCCAGCCTGTCCCCCTGCCCTCACGGCCACAGCAGCTGCGATCGGGAACCAGACAGGAGCGAGAAGACGCTTTGGGGAGAGGCCAGCGGGGCCCAGCGGGTGAGGTCTGCCCCCTGAGACTGTCACCGTTACTTTAACACTGAACCACCGTCAACTCCCTGGATCAGGTCTGAGCACAAGTGGGAGTGAGACCCTGAGGCCCAGAGCAGCAGGGAGGAGGGCCGGTGGCCAGGACAGGCACGTGTCCTTGCGGAGACCCCCGTGGTCCCGACTGAACGGCCTCACTCCGCACCGGCAGCAGGACAGGCCTAAGGAGTGGCGTGTCCTCAGAAACGGGATGCCCACTGGCCCCCATGGATGCGGCCCTGCCTCTTCTTGGGCTCCCCCCACCCTGTTCTTCCCGTCCCACTGGGCAGCGGCGGCCCCAGCTCAGGGGGCGACGCGGAGGGCGTGCCGGCAGCTCCATGCGCGTGCTGCTGGCTGAGACCGTCGGCCCCTGCTTTGCAGGCCCCAGGGGACTGTCACTTCAGCTCGGCTATCACGGGACACTCCCTCACACAAGCAACTCCGTGTGGCAACGGAGCACCTGGGCCACGGCTGCGGGGTCTGCCGCCCGGGGCAAGGGCGGCAGGAGGGTCGGCGTCTGGTGTAAACCCAGGCAGGCCTGCGGAAGGCCGAGGGGCGGCCAGCTCCGTGGCGCCTCTCCTTTGCCACTTCTTTCAGGACACACAAAACAAACGCAGATATTCGAACCGTCTGGGGACAATGGGGGGGAGCCGTGGGACGGCGTGTGGGTAAGGACGGGGGCCTGACGTCCTGACAGGACCGCTGGGAGCACACACGCTCTTTGGGAAAAGCAGACTCTGGCGGGCACAGAGGGCCTGCTGTGGGCACGGGGCAGGACGCCACGGACACTGCTCCCGCCACTTCCAAGTCTTCACTGAAGAAATGGGCGATGACTCATAAGTCAGGGGACCAGACGTGAAGGGGCTGAGCATCTGCCACCGGGGGACAAAGGACAGGTGTTTCCACGAAGCCCTCAAGGCCCTCAGGACGGGCAGGCCTCACCGCCCGTCTGCTGCGATCTCAGCCTGTGGAGCCGCACAGCGCCCGGTACATTCCCTCCTCCGGACCCGGTTGGGAGGGAAGCCAGGTGATGAGGGATGGAGGGGGATCCCAAAGGCTGGAGCCTTCCGGTGGGAGAGGGTCCCCGTGGAGACTGCCACGGGATGGAGCGGCTGCAGGAGCCCCGGGGGAGGGTGGGGTCCGCGCCCAGTGCTGCCACCTCCCAGCTGGGAGGTCCTGACAAGTGGCTTCCTCTTCTTGGCCACAGTTTGCTAACGAGTGTGCATGGGAGTGGTACTGGTGATAGCGGCAGTGACGGAGGTGAAAACGGTGGTAACGGTGACGATGGGGACAGTGGTGGTGAGGAGAAGAGGCAGAACACCCCTCCCCCGGTGTCCCCCCCAGTCCCCGGACGCCGTGCGCACGTTTATGTGGCAAAGGGGCCTCGCGGCTCCAGGCAGCTGACCACGGCACTGGAGCTGATCCGGGTCCCCAGGGAAGGCTGGGGTCACCACAGGGTCCTACCAGTGGACAGTGGCGGGAGGGCCAGAGTCAGAGTGACGAGGTGACCCTCGCCTGGCCGTTGCTGGCTTGGACGGTGGGGGAGGGGCCACGGATGCCTCTAGAAGCTGGAAAGAGAGGCAAGTGATCCCCTCCGGGAGCCTCCAGAGGGACACAGCCCCATGGCACTGACGCCGGCCCACCGGGGGGTGCTGGTGTCCCGCCCCCCGCCCGAGAGGACGCGGGTGTTGTGCGGGCCACTGAGCGTGGCAGGTGCCGTCAGAGCCCTCGAGCGGCCACTGTGGGGGCATCAAGGGGGGAGGACCGGGTAAGACACGGGGACGTGCGTGTCCTCCCTCAGCAGCCTTGACGGCCACGGGCACCGGGCGCCTGAGGGAGGGAAGCCCGTGCGAGTGGGCTCTCGGCTGAAGGAGGAACAGGGCGAGGCGCTCTGAGGAGCAGAGGCCGCCCAGCAGGGACAGCAGGGAGCAGCCCGGCCCGAGTGCGCCAGCCCCCCAGGCTGCGGTCTGGCACCCATGGTCTGGGAGATGCTCTTTGGGAAAAAGCTTTGGTGACCAAACAAGGCTTTTGAGGAACTCGGCTTGCTCTCTCCCTTCCGGGTGTTCATGACACCCGTTAGCACGCCAAGGCTCTGATAAGCCCTGCAGGAAGAAGGCTGCTTAGCTCGGTGTAGCTTGGGCCGGCCATGTCCGCTGTGGCAGCCTCTGACACTGCCCCTGCCGCGCGGCCGCCCTGCCGCCCTCCGGCAGCCACGCCGGGTTTGGAGGCACCACAGAGGGCGGCCGCAGGCCTGGGGAGCGGCCGGGCGACTCACCTGGCCGGCGGGGACCCGCCCGGGCCACCACGCGATTGCGGGCTCCCTCATGCCGCCTTCAAACGTGGTCTGCTTGCCGCACAGGAAAGGGCCGTTGCTGCCACCTAGGGAGACGGGGTTGTCGCCCATCAGACGCCTCCCCGAGTCCCCAGGGCGACACACAGCCTGCTCGGCCCTCGCCTTCAGGCGGCCCACCCCCTGCTCCCGGCCCCTCGGGGCGATGCTGCTGAAACAGCTGGGCACCTCCACACAGGACCAGCCGGAGTTCAGGCCTCAAGCTCAAGGTCAGGACGCCTCAACACGGAACATCGAGTCTCCAGTGTTGAGTGACTGCTCAGAGACAGAACGTGACCATTGCCGTGAACAAGAGCCAGAAAACCAGATCCCGGAGGGCAGGTGGTGGGGATTTACGGGTACCTGCCACGTGCGGGGCTTCTTAGCGCCCGTGTGCGGGGCTGGGGTCTAGTTAAGATGCATCACCCCTGCGTCCCACGGGGTGCAGCGTCTGAGCAGGCCCCTGAGCAGGTGGCCCTGAACGCGCCTGTGGGAAGCGTCAGGACAGACAGCCCAGGGCACCAGGGAAGGTCCCCAGGCAGGACAAACGGTGACCTGCTGCTGCCAGCACGAGCCGCCTGGGGCTCCCTCAGCCCTGGTCCCCCCTGTAAAATGGGGGAAAGTAAAAGGGACCAGTAACCCCTGTGGCTGCCCCGACTCTGGACCTGACCACCCCCCTCCGCCCCGGTCCCCGTGCGTGCAGGCAGCCTGGAGGGAGGGGGCGTGAAGGAAGCACAGTGGGGAGCACACACGCCTGCGGATCCCTGTTGGCAAGGACGACAGGCCGCGGCCGGGGGCTCATGGGGCTCCGCGGTGCCGACTTGGGCCCCCGGCCCGGCTAGGCCTCCTGCTCGAGCTGTGGTGCGTGTGCGGACCTGTGTGCTCACAATCCCGCACGAGGACAGGTGCAGGCAGACCATTCCGGAACTTGGGCGCAAAGGTGGGCCACAGATTCCTGCCCGGCCGCAGGGGGGTTCTCCGGGGCACCAGCCGGGTGGGCACAGCAGTGACAGTGGCACCCCGCCCCCACCTCTGGGACCGTCGGCTCCATGAGGGGAGCCTGCATGATGATGGGGCTCCTCCAGGGGCGGAGGCTGGCACCACATGGTCCGCCTGAGGCCCCAGACCAGCCAGGCAGCCCCTGAACTCCGTCACCGAAACACGATTCCTTCCTGGGCTGGGCCCGCCCGCCCCGTGCGCACCAGCTGCAGGGTCTCCCGGCACCTCCCCACCCGGCCTGGCCCCATGGGGTTTCCCGTCCCTGTGCCTTCCTTGCAGAGCCTCCTGGGTGATTCCAGGAGTTACTGTGGCCCCACATGTCACAGGAAAGTGGGACAAGGAGACGTGGCACCATGGGTGGTGGGGGTGAGACCCTACAGGACACCACGGTGGAGCGTCCGCGCTCTGCGAGGTGGGCCAGCCTGCGAGCTTGCTGAGCAGCCCCGGGCCCGGCCCCGAGAGGCCCCTCCCTGCGCCGGGCCAGCGCTCCAGGCAGGGGGCCCAGCCCCGCCCTCCTACACACCACCTGCTGAGGCCAGGAGGGGCCCCAGCCTTTCAGGGGAGGAGGGGCCCGTGGGACGTGGTGGGTGGCCCCTGCCGGTCTCCTGTGTGACCAGGCCCAGACCGACTCCCCGTCATGAGGTTCCCAGGCCCCGTCCCGTCTGTTCCCGCTGGACGAAGGCCCCCAGGAGGGGGCCCTGACGGAGTCTCAGACGCGCCGGGGCCCCGGGCACACCTTGCCCGTGCGGAGCGGGCGTGAGGACGTGCGGGGATGGCGTGAGGACACTGGCCTTGTTTTGGGGCGGAGATGAGGGCGGCACCGTTGTCCGACGTGAAGAAGACGAACGTGGCCTCTGCGATCCTCAGGCCCCGGAGCAGCTGCAGGATCTTCCCGACACTGTCGTCGATCTCCCGGACCGCGTCCCCATACCTGCGGGGACAGAGGGCATCAGCGAGCAGCGACGTCCTGACGTCAGGGAAGAGGAGGAGGAGAATTCCAGATCCCAGAGGCGCCCCAGGATGGAGCCAACCGCACCCCCGCGACCCTCCCTCCCGGATCCTGGGCTGGGGCGGCGGAGAAGCCGAGGGCTTCAGTCTCTAAGAACGAAGGTTAAAGACCAACAGCACCGAGCGCCCCCCGCTGCAGGGGGTCAGGCACAGATGACCCCTCCGGGGGCGTCCATGTCTCTGTGACAAAGTACTCACCGCCCTCGCTGGCTGGTGCCCAGGAAAGGTCTGGACGCATAAACAGGAGCGTGAGTGGCATCGACGGCCCAGTAGAGGAAGAAGGGGCGCTCAGCTGCCTGCTGCCTCCTGATGAAATCCAGGGCTTCCTGCGGAGAAGACGCCGCCGGCCTCCTGCCTCTGCCCGGGCGGCCGGCCTCCCCGCCTCCAGGGTCTGCCCAGCCCGGGCCTCCGTTACCTGCAAGTACACCTGGGTGAGGTTGGCTTCTCCAGTCTTCAGATTAATCGGAAACTCCTCGTAGTATCTGAAAAGCGCACAGAGCCAGACCGGAGCCAGCCTTGAGGCCGGGAGAGCCGCCTCCTCCAGGCCTCCGCAGGCAGTCCCGGGTCGCGCTCAAAACAAGGGTGCGCTACGCACAGCGGGCGCTCCTGAGGCCGGGGAGGGTGGGGCCCACGGCAGCCCCCGTCCGGGAGAGGGGGGCAGAGGACGGCAGAGGCGGCGCGGCGGTCACCCGGGGAGACTGTGCCGACCGCCGGCCACGTGCTCTGCACCACGCGAGCCGTCTCCCGAAGCCGTCAGTAAAAAGGCAAGGACGTGACCCGCGACACCCAACAAAAATTTCTACAAAAGGAAGGAAAAGAAAACGAAGCCACATGGAACTCAAGACAGACTGGGGCCCACAGGCCAGACCCAGGGGGCCTGGAGCATCGCTCCCCCCGCAGGCTCGCAAGGAAGGCCGGACCCCTCGCCTCCTGGCGCGCGTCCGCGGGCCAATTCGGGGCAGGCACGTGGTGGCCGCCAGGCTGGGGGAGCCAGCCTCAGACCCGCCCTGCTCAGGCCTTCCCGGGGCGGCCCCCGCAGGTGTGGCTGGGCAGCGCCCCCAGCCCTGGGTCCCGTCCCCCAGGGTGGCGTTACCTGCCAACCATCTCCCAGTCCCTGTACACGGGGATGTTGGGCCGGGCCCGGCCATCATAAGGTCCGAAGTGGCAGTTGGGGGATCCGAACCACTCGTCGAAGCCGTGCCTCAGGGGGTGGAACCGAGGCCTGTGGCCCAGATGCCTGGAGACAGGAACCCAGGACGCTTCAGGGGCCCCCGCTCGGTGGCACCCCGAAGTCCAGAGCCCAGACAATCCCTCGCCTTCACGAACTCAGGAAACGAGCGTGGCTCCCGTGCCCAACGTGTGCTAAGCCCCAGACGTACCAGGACCTCTTCCTCCAGGAAGGTGCCAGGACTCCCCCAACCCCCTCACCCACCAGGTGATAGCAAGCGCTCAGGCTCAGCCCAGGATGCCAGGAAGGTCTCTGGGACAACACAGGGCGGGCTACTCACGCCCTCCCAGAACCGCCCAGAACCTGCCCGCAGCCCCGCCTCCACACTCCAGCTCCGCACCCCCCCGCCGCCTCTCCCTAGCCTTCAGGACAGGTCCCGGGACAGCCCCCCTAGTTTGCAAGGAAGGCGGTGTCCCAGCGAGGGGATCACCACGCACCCAGGAGACAGTCACCGAGAGCCTCTTCTCCCAGCTACGGATGATCACGTCCCCAAAGACGGCCCGGCAGGTCCCCGAGGGCCGCCTGCCTGGGCCTGACCTCACTACACACAGGGCTGCTCACGGACCCAGCACTCTGGCATCAAATGCGGTGGGGGTGCCCGCAGGGTGACGACGGCCGAGCGGCTCCCCAGACCAGGCAGGCTCTGAGCTGTAGGCGTCAGGGGAAGGCGAGCCCGGCCCTGCCCCCACTCTCACCCAACAACCTTCCCTCTCAGGGCACCTGGTGCCAGGCCCTCCTGCCAATAGGAGCAGCCACAGCGCTGGAGCACGGCTTGACGTGCGTGGTCCACTCTGGCCACGTGATCTTGGGAAGCAAGGCAACGCCACCGCGGGAGGGGACACACACACGCTGTGGTGGCCACATGAACCCAAGCGCCGTGTCCCAGCGGCAGAGGGTCCTTCCTCTGTGGCCCCTGGGAGCCCACCCCCTGCTCCGAGGGCTGCGGTGGCTCACACGGCTCCCAGGGCACCGTGGACTGGCTACACGGCTCGTCACCTGGGGGGTGGGGTGGGGGCGGGGGCGCACAGAGCCAGAGCCGCAGAGCCAGCAACGGAGTCTAAGTGGACGCCCGTAAGTGTCTCGGGGCCCCGGCCCCCTTGGTTGTGGCTCTAAGACACTTGCCTCCGGACTGCCTCACGGCCGGCACAGACCTCAGGCCTCTCTGCTGGGCACCCCCGTCCTCCCAGGGTGAGCTGCTGCAGCGCCCCCTCATCCCGCACCCCGGCCGCTGTGGCGCCCCATCATCCCACAGCCCAGCCTGCACCCTGGCCCCTGCGACGCCCCGTCATCCCACAGCCCAGCCTGCACCCCGGCCCCTGCGGAGCCCCGTCATCCCACGGCCCAGCCCGCACCCCGGCCCCTGCGACGCCCCGTCATCTCACAGCCCAGCCTGCACCCCGGCCCCTGCGGAGCCCCGTCATCCCACGGCCCAGCCCGCACTCCGGCCCCTGCGACGCCCCGTCATCCCACAGCCCAGCCCGCACCCCGGCCACTGTGGCACCCCGTCATCCCACGGCCCAGCCTGCACCCCGCCGCCGGCTCGCGCGGACTCCGCTTACAGCCACACCACCCGAGGTCCTGCGCCAGTGAGGCCTCCATTCAGCACGCACACCCTCCGGCGAAGGCACCTCGGGGCCCCCAGGGACCAGGCTGCCTCTCACTCGAGTCCTGGCCGCACCCACCCCTGAACTCGGTCTAGCGGAGGAGACGTGGATGAGTGGTGCCGGGAGGAAGGTCGGGGAGCCCTGCTACGGCGGCTGGCACCTCGACGGCCCTGTGATGGGTCCCCGCGGAGACCGGGCCCCCCGCTGGGACACCTGCTGGACGCGGAGCAGAGCTGCCAGGCTGGGCCCACAGAGTCCTTCCCTCTGGTTGGCACCGCCCAGACCCGGTCCTGCAGGCCTGGCGCCCGCCCTCTGCTGTGTCCCTGCGTCACCTGGGGCTGAGCGGGTGATGAGGGCCCCAGCCCCGCCGCTCCCTGCCCTGAGCCTGGCCTGGCAGGGCAGCGCCCACTGTCGTGACCACCGCGTTGTGCACGCAGCGCCCACCCGCAAGGGGCCCAGACGAGCCACGTCCTGGACAGAGCGGTGGGCCGAACACCGGGAAAGGCTCCCTGCAGAGCGGCATGCTGCCTTCCAAGACCCCAGACCCGGGAAAGGAAGTGAGAACCAGTCTTCACACCTGCCCCGCGGGGCTGTGCGCCAGGGACCCCGGGTGCCAGAGAGCGGCCGTCAGCCTGCCCACGCACGACACGCGCTCCTGTGCTCCTGTCACCGGGTCCCGACGAGGGGCTGTCCGTCACCTCCCGGCTCCTGCTAAGCGTCACCCCCACACACACCCCGGTGCTTGCTGACAAGGTGTCACCGGAGCCGGACGGGCCACGGTGACAGGCAGCATGGGGAAAGAGCGAGGAGCAGGTGTGCGGCCGGAGGGCTACATGCGAGCAGGACTCGGGCTCTCCGCTGACGACCAGGCTGGGCCGGGCGGTCCCACAGCACGGCCACTCCGAACACGGAGGGGCCACTGGGACGCCCGGGCAGGCCGGGGACGCACTCCCGCTCCCGCCCACAGCCCCACAGGGAGCGGCCTCCAGGCGCGCGGGACTCACCACTTGCCCACGATCTTGCTGGCGTAGCCGGCGCCCTTCAGCAGCTCGGGCAGGACGAGCTCCTCATCCGGGATGCCGCCCACCATCTCCTGCGGCGTGTAGGCTGCGGGGCAACGGAGGTGTGCTCCCCGCCCTGTGCGCCTGACCCGACCCTGACCCTGACCCCTAATACCCTGACCCGACCCTGACCCTGACCCCTAATACCCTAACCCTAACCCCTGACCCTAACCCTAACCCCTAATACCCTAACCTAACCCTAACCTCCAGCGCTAACACTAACCCCAACCCCGCAGCAGACCATCCCAGTCACTCAGGGACAGGACGGCAGCAGGGAGAGAGCAGGGAGGGGACCGGGCCTGGCCGTCCTTGTCACGGCTGCAGCCGGGAAGAGACCAGGCTCTCCGCCAAGTCCGAGAAGACCATGTGCTAACCCCCCTTCCTCTTCAAATGCACGGTTTTGGGGGCTCTGGGGGCTCAAGTCGGTTAAGCATCCAACTCTTGGTTTCAGCTCAGGTCACGACCTCATGGTTTGTGGGTTCGACCCCTGCATTGGGTCCTCCACTAACAGAGCGGAGCCTGCTTGGGACTCTCTCTACCCCTCCCCTGCTTGCATGTGTGTGCATGTGGCCCCCCTCCCCCAAATTGATAAGTAACCTTAAAAAATGTAGTTAAAAAATTTTTAATGTTTATTTTTGAGAGAGAGAGAGACAGTGTGAGCAGGGGAGGGGCAGAGAGAGAGGGAGACACAGAATTGGGAGCAGCTCCAGGCTCAGAGCTGTCAGCACAGAGCTCAACGCGGGGCTCAAACCCACGAACCGTGAATCATGACCGGACCGACATTGGACGCTTAACCGACCCTCCCAGGCGCCCCCAAAACGCACTGTTCTGAGTGGAAGCATCACAGTCTGTTTTAAATGACGCGCCACAAACTAGACAGCCCCTCCGAGCCCAGGTACCCGGCGCCACTCCGCAGACGCAGGGTCACGTGACCACGGTGACGACACCCACCCGGCCCTCCCAGGCCCCCTACCGTTTCTGGCGCGCCCGTTGGTGGTGTAGAAGCCGTTGCGGATGGGCAGGCGTCCAGTGAGCAGAGCCGCCCTCGCTGCGGGGGAGGAGCAGCACCGAGGGGAGTCCACCCGCGGCCCCTCCGGAGGGAGCACCTGCCCAGCCCGCCTTCCTTCCCCTCCCGGGCCTGTCTCTGCAGCGCACAGGTGGCTGTCCTGGGAGGAGGCCACAGCAGCCCCCTGGACTTCCCAGCCCTTCCGTGCAGTGACAGCACGGGGCCGGGGCCCCAGGGGGAAAGGCCGCACCCGCCTGCCAGGCTCCCCGGGTGCCCGTCCCCCTCCCCGGGCCCGCGGGCCAGCCCCAACTTACACGGTGAGCACAGGGGGTTGGCTGAGTAAAAGTTTGGAAAAAGCATCCCTTCTGCGGCCATCCGGTCCAAATTTGGGGTCTCTCTGGAAGGTTCTCCGTATACCCCCAGGTCGCCCCACCCCATCTGCAGGAGAGAGCACGGGGAGGTGGAGCGAGCCTCCTTCCGTCTTGGGGGACACGCGACAGAAAAGCCGGGCCGCGGCCACCGTGCCCCATGAGCGCAGGGCTCAGTGCAGCCCAGTGCCTCCTGCCCCCCGGAACGGCCGCCCAAAGCACACGTGTCCATACAGGCAGCCACAGCCCCGAGCCCGCTGGGCAAAGCAGGCGGAGAAAGAGCGGCCAGGCCCCCCCGGAGCTCAGCACGGCGGCCCCCACGCCCGGGGCTGCCCGGGGGACACCAGGCCCGCGGCGCCCACAGCTACTCGAATGACGGGAAGGCCCGCGGCGGGCCACGTGTCTGTCCACCGCTCGGTGCCCGTACAGCACGCGGCCCGTCCACACGGCGCCAGGTGAACACCCGGTCCGCTCAGACCCCGTGCTCGCTCCTTACGCGGGAACTCGGCTGTTATCGGCTAACGGGACGCTCGCTGGAGTGAGATGTGCCCCGACCTCACCGAGTCCTGTCCGAGCAGGAGACGCAGACACGGGGGCGCGGGGTGAGGACAGAGGCTGGGGGACGCGGCCACGGCACCCTAGTCCTGCCGCCACCCCGACCTCCCTCTGGCCTCCAGGACTGGGACAGAAAAGATAACTATTTTTCTTTCTTTATTTTGAGAGGGAGCGAGGGAGCGAGGGAGCGAGGGAGCACGCGCACTGCCGGGAGGGTCAGACAGGGAAACAGAGTCCCAGGCAGGTTCCGCCACGTCCGCACGGAGCCTGACGCGGGGCTCAGTCTCCCCAAACACAAATTCATGCCTGAACGGAGAAGAAAAGTCTGGCGCTAAACCGACTGAGCCCCCAGGTGCCCTGGAAAGACTTGGGTTTGCGGTGCGTGGTTCCGCCCCGGGGGGCCGCGCGCGCGCGCGCACACACACACACACACACACACACACACACACACACACACACGGAGGGGCAAAGCACTGGCCCCAGAACACGCTGCCGTGTTCCAGGAGCCACACACAGGTCCGTGGGCGGCAGGATTCCGTCTCCCTAAGGCGCCCAGAACAGGCAGGTCTGGAATCAGAAAGTGGACTGTGGCTGCCAGGAATGGGGGTGGGGGTGGGGCTGCCAAGGGAAAGGGGCTTCCCCAGCAGTGGACACGCCCTGACGTGGACTGACACCAGGGTCCTGAGCGTCTAACCGTGAGAACCGCCTGTAGCACAACGACGTCCCCAGGCAGCCACAGGGAAGTGTGGGCGGCCGGCGGGGGTCCTGGGGAGTCAGCCGGCGGGGGTGAGGTCCTGGGGAGTCAGCCTGCAGGGGGTCCCGGGGAGTCAGCCTGCAGGGGATCATGGGGAGTCAGCCGGCAGGGGGTCCCGGGGAGTCAGCCGGCAGGGGGTCATGGGGAGTCAGCCTGCAGGGGGTCCCGGGGAGTCAGCCAGCGGGGGGTCATGGGGAGTCAGCCGGCAGGGGGTGCCTCGCCTTTCGGCTCTGGGTGCCGCTGGGGGTGGCTGACTCTCAAGTCCCTGGTGACCTCAGAAGCAGGACTGGATTGGCCCCTAGAGAGACGCGGGGCCACAGGAAAATGGAAGCTGAGCTTGTGGGCAAAAAAGGGGTTTTCCTCAGCAACAAGGCCCCGCACAAAGTGCGCGTTCAGGGGCAGGGCCCAGGTGGCTGAGCGGGGGGCTGGAGGGGGCAGAGAACATCCTCAGGGCCCGGGGGCCTGTGGTGCAGGTGGGGACGGCTCAGTGGCCTGTGGGTCGGAGACGTGGGACTCGCCTCCCTTCCCGCACCCGGCCTTTCCTATCCTCAGACAGACGTAGCGGCTCCGGGGCCCCGCGAGCAGTGACGACCCGGCACAGACACCCGGGCCCGGCGCTTAGCCACACCCACAGGCTCACGGGCTCTGGGGGCTGTCGGGGGGCGGCTTCTGTGCAGCCTGACTTCCCACCCCCTCAGCGTGAGGGCGCCGCTCCCTGGTCCTGCTGCAGTTGAGGATCCAAGATAGGGTGCTGCTCGGGCCCTGGGGGGTGGGCCTCTGTCCCCCCTCAGCTGCGGAGAAGGGAGGAGGGTCAGCCCCCCCACCCCTGAAGGAATGGTTCCAGCATCTTCTAAACTCCTGCCCACCTCAGAACACACACTGAAGGACGCTGACACAGCCTTTGTCCTGGCCCTTGGTGGGCACGCCCCCCGCCCCGCCTGCCCCCACACTGCTCCCTGCACTGGCCTCCCCGGAGAGCCTGGTTCAGGCCAGCCACCAAGCCGTTAAGGTCTCGCACCCTGTAAGGGGCCTTGCAGGGTGGGTGGAGACGCAGCTGAAGGGGCTTCCGGGTCCCGAGGGCCCGAAGCCAGGGCGGCCTTGCTTGAGTCACCTGAGTGTGTGCTGTGTCATCACCATCAGCAGGGCCTGACCCGCGTTTGCCAACCAGGACAAGTCTTCCAGACTTTGCATCTGGGCGGCCAAACAACCCCAAAGCCACGAGGAGGACCCTGCGCGAGAAAGGCCCGGCCGCAGGCCTGCTGTTCCGGTTTCCCGCTGGCCCATGCGGGTGTCCGGGGGGTAGGGTCTCCCCAGGTGGCCCCCTCAAATGAAAACACTCCCAGGGCTGGTCCCGAACCACCACGCGGGACCTCTTGGGCCTGAAGCAGTGCAGGACGCAATCAACAGAACACGATTACCCGTGTGCCTCTGCGTCTTCCAGCAGGCCCTCGAAAAGGCGGAACTAAACAGAGAGAGGCTGACAGAGCCTAACCCAGCGTACCCAAAACACGATCATTTCTTTTTTACGTTTTTATTTTTGAGAGACAGAGAGAGACAGCATGAGCAGGGGAGGGTCAGAGAGAGAGAGGGAGACCCAGAATCTGAAGCAGGCTCCAGGCTCTGAGCTGTTAGCACAGAGCCCGATACGGGGTTCGAACCCATGAACCACAAGATCATGACCTGAGCTGACGCTGGAAGCCGGACGCTAAACCGACTGAGCCACCCAGGCGCCCCAAAACATGATCATTTCAACGCACAGTCACATAAAACACTGCGGGCGCTGGGGAGCAGAGCGGGTACTGGCCGTGGACTCGAGAGGAGGGCCGGATCAGAAAGGCTGAGCCTTCAGGTGCGTGTGGCCAGCCCGAGGGGGCCACCCACACCGGCCTCCGTGGGGCTCGGCTCCGAGCAGCCGCCACGCACAGGGAGACACAAGGGACGCGCGCGCAGGGCGCCCTGTTCCCCAGGAAGCAACGTCTCCCGCACAGCCCTCAGGACGGGGTCTCCGGAGCAGCCGCCGGGAGCAAGTTCACAGACTGGAGAGGAGCACGTTCAGTGCCGGCCGGGCGAGCGGAACTACCGACGGGTCTGGGATTTGTTTCGGGATTGCTTAAGAATTCTTAATCTTTTTATAAAAAAAAATCACGATTGCCTGAATGTTTCCCGGGCTGCTCAGAGCTGACGGCCAGGGCCGCCCTGCAGCCGGGTCAGGCCCGTGGCCGTGGCCAAAGGCTCACGTGTCTGTCTTTTGGGGAAACTCTGAGCAATTTTTATTCCAAACACTTCTGACACTAACTCCGGGTGAGGGAGGGGGTCTCCCCTCCCACTGTTTCTTCAGCTCCTGGGGGCCCGCCGGGAGCCGCAGAGCCCAGTTCTCCCCATCTACCCGGAGCTGGCCGCAGACCCCACAGGCGAGGGGCTCAGCGCCAGCCCCCCGCCCAGGCCTCTGTGCTGCTGACGGAACTCAGGGCCAGGCTGCCATGGCTCACGGCGCCCGGGACCGCGCCGGTTCCCCATTTCCAGGGTCGTGAAGGGTGTGACTCGGGACAGCAGACCGAACAGACGCCTGGGGTGGGCTGTGGGTGAGCGGAGGTCTCCTTCCCCACGGCGGACCCCACGGGCCTCCCCACACGACCCTCTCCCACCTGTGGCCTCCCCAGCCCACAGCCCTCCCCCACAGCCCTCCCCCCCTCGCCTCCCCCCGGCCCCCGCCCCCAGAGCCCTCCCCGGGAGCCTGACCGGCGGCCGCACTCACGTCGTCCATTAGCAGGAGCAGGATGTTGGGGGGCCGCGGGCCGTCCGCGGCCCCCCGCCCAGCGACGCTCAGCAGCAGCAGCAGCAGCGGCGGCGGCGGCACCAGCCTCCACGTCGCCGCCGCGGCAACCGGCGCCATAGGAACCGCGCCGGAGGCCGCAGAGCCCGGGCCTGCGGCGGGAACGGACCGGCGCGCGGGCAGCTCTTCCTGCCGGGCGGCGGGGCGGGGCCAGGGAGAGCGCGTGACCGCGGCCGGGCCACGTGACACGGCCGAGCGGGCCTCCAAGATGGCGGTGTGCGTGGCCGTGATCGCCAAGGAGGTGCGTACGCGGCCGGGCCGTTCCGGCTCCCGCCTCGGAGGCTGCGTGCGGGGACGCGGCTGGGACCCCTGCCCGGGCCCCGCCCTCGCCCCCGCCCCCCTCCCTGCCCGGAGGCCTCGGCGAGGCCGGGCCGGGGGGCTTCGCGGCGCCGGGGTGTGGTGGGGGCGGTGCGGGGAGAGGCGCCGCCGCGGGGGGGGGGGCAGCCCCGGGCGAGCTCGGCCCGGGACCCCGGCTTCGGCCCGCCGGTCAGTCCGCGGGCCTGGCTGCCCGCCGTGCGCGTCCTGCTGCGCTGGGCGCTCGGCCCGGCCGCTCGCAGCCTTCCCTCCGCGCTGCAGCCACGGCGCTGTCTCAGCAGGTGACCGGATCGCGTCACGCCCCTGCCCCCGTCTGTCCAGGGGCTTCTCGTGGTCTTCGGATGACGTCCGAATGGTGGCCTCACGCCCCTCTCCCCAAACCGCCCCAGCCCAACGGAATCGCCTGCAGCTTTCTCACCTCTGGGCCTTTGCACTTGGAGCGCTCCTGCCCCTTTCCCACTGCCGGCTTCTTACCCTGGTCACCTTAGATTTCCTTCCTCCAGAAGGCTGTTTCCGGGTCCTAAGCCAGCTGAGTGGTCGGCAGCACGGTTTCATCCTGTAGTCTTCTGTGTTTTCATAAGATCAGGCTTAGGAGGTGACCTTTAGGAAGTTTTTCAAATGCAGCCTTCTGCCTTAGCAGATGACCTGTTACCTGCTGGCGGGTTTGCTGACTGCTCTTCACTAGAGGTTAATCCCGTTAGGACAGAGAGAGCGTGTGTCTGTTACATCTGTGCAGCGCCCAGAGCAGGACAGAACCCGTGCGTTGTGGCCCTGGGGTTAGAATGGTGAGAATTGGCCATGCAGAGATGAAGGAGGGTTGGGGCTGAGCCTTGACAGCCTTCAGCAAGAGGGCACCTGAGTGCCTCCCCCAAGGGGAAGAGGTGCAGTATGAATCGGGAACCTCTGTGTCACGGGCTGGGGCCGGAGCACAGGCTAGGACTCCCGCACAGAAGGTGAGTGTTTGCAGTCAGGCTGTGCTCAGGCCCAGGTTTTCTGCCCCTGCCCTCCCCCCCCCCCCGCCCCCCGTGATGATGCCCCATGCAGGTGGCAGGTAAACGTCAGGTTAGTCGGGGCCCCCTGAAGGCGGTGCCCACCGCAGCTCAGAGGGTCCCACAGTGGGTTTTACAGAATGAGAACCTGCTTCCCCGCGGCCTTGTCCTCAGAGCCCGGGCACGCAGCGCCGGCCTCCGCCCTTCAGCTGCCGACATCCTCTCTTGCAGAATTACCCCCTTTACATCCGCAGCGTTCCCACAGAGAACGAGCTGACGTTCCATTACATGGTGCACACGTCCCTGGACGTGGTGGATGAGAAGATCTCCGCGATGGGCAAGGCCTTGGTGGACCAGCGGGAGCTCTACCTGGGCCTGCTCTACCCCACGGAGGACTACAAGGTGTATCCTTCCCGCCCGTGGGGCCTCGTCCGCGGCCATCTGGGGACTCGGCCTCCGGTGTCCAGGCGTCCCGTAGGCTCAGGTGGTCTCAAAGGACATCGCTTGGACAGAGAGCGCTCTCAGCGTGCAGAGAATTAGGGCAGCCTGGAGCTAATTACGACCTCACACTTTTTGTTACATTAGGAGGGTACGTGGGAAAAGCAAGCGGGGCAGGAAGTTCCTGGAGCCCTGGCCGTCTGCACCTGTCCCTTGTCTGGTCTCCGGAAGAACCCGGAGGCCCCCTGCGCTGTGCCTGTAAGGACTCCGTGCTGTCTCAGCGGGGCCAGTGCCGCAGAGCAAGGGCGGCAGTGCTGGATTGTCAGCAGGTCACTGTGAAATCTTGACCAGCCCCTCGGGACAAATGGCACGGACTCCGTGGAGCTCAGAGATGGTTCCGTGGGCAGTGCTATGGCTTGCCCTCCGTGACACCTGCCCGGGAGCCCCTGTCCCTCCCAGAGGAAGTGGCCCGGGAGCTGGGGGTGCCTTAGGTGGGTTCCACCTGGTTCTTGGCCCTCAGGTTTTGCAGTTAGCTCTGCTGGGCCAGGACGTGACTGAGAACGAAGTTGAGGTGCCCCAGGGTCTGGGCTGCCTGCCCCTTTGCTTCTCCTGTAACCCCCAGGAGCCGCCCCGAGGAAGCACGCCGCCCCCTGGCATGGCCCGTGCGGTCCTCTCCGGGTGTTGTGGGACAGCCCCCGCCCGGGGCCCTTCCTGATGCTAGGCTGTCACAGCTTTCCCAAGTGGCTTTGGGGCCGAGGGATGTGCACGGCCCACCTTCCCCACGCTCCGTGCCGTCGGTTTCCGCAAAGCGTGCTCCCTAACCAGCTGTGCAGCTACGGCTACGTGACCAACTCCAAGGTGAAGTTCGTCATGGTGGTGGACTCCTCCAACACGGCGCTTCGGGACAACGAGATCCGCAGTGTAAGTTGGGGGGGGGCGTGCCTGGGCTGTGCGCTCGCTCTTTCCCACCTGGTGTCCAAACGCTGGGAAGCCGGAGTCCCGGCAGCAGCGGGGCGTTCACGTGAACTCACGCCGCGGATTCTTGTCTCAGATGTTCCGGAAGCTGCACAATTCCTACACGGACGTGATGTGCAACCCCTTCTACAACCCCGGGGACCGCATTCAGTCCAGGTGAGCGCGCCGCGGGGGGCCTGCCCCGCCCCTCCGACCAAGGCTTTTCCGACGCGCAGCCAGCAGAGACTGGCTGTCCTGGGGAGGCCGCACCGCGGCCCTGCACCCCTTCCCAGAGGCCTTCCGGGCAGGACCTCGGGGCATGAAGAGGCGGGAGGCTGGGTTCACCGCACTTTGGGGAGGGACTCCCCGATTCGGGGGATGCAGACCCTGGTCTGCTTCTCCAAACCAGCCCGTTGTCTTTGCAGGGCCTTCGATAGCATGGTGGCCTCTCTGATGCCACAGGTGTGCTGAGCAAGGGCTCGGCGGCCGTCTCTGGAAGACCCGCGTTGTGTGCGTGAGCCGTTGTCCGGACGGGCGTTTATCACCCTGTGCCCCGTGCCCGTTCCTGAGTGTCCCTGCGGCCGGGGGCCAGGCCTCGGGCACGGGGCGTGGAGACTAAAGGTCTTCGGAGATCACGTGTGGCGTTTTCCTTGTGTCAGCACAGGTCAGGGGCCAGAGCCGGGTGACGGGCAGGGAGAGGGGGTGAGGGGGCCCTGCAGGGCTCCGGCGGCGGGGTAGCAGAGACAGGAGGGACTCTTGGCCGGCTCCGGTGGCTGACCGAGTGGGGTGGTCTGGAGAGGCTGGCCTGCTGTGCCCAGGGCCATGCCCAGAGGGGCACCTGGAGAGCGCTCAGCTGCCGCCTGCTTTCTGAACACGGAACAGGCGCCACCTCCGCGTGCCTCTTCCTGGGGGAGCGGGAGGCGGTTCCTGATGGTTGAGGGCCAGGCTGGGTGGGCGGAGCCTCTGCTCGCCCCCTTGCATGCTGGGAGGAGGGTACTTGTGAGGAGGACCCAACCGGATCGGATTCCTGCCTTGGGCTTCCCCGCAGGCCTGCTCGCTCAAGTCCAGGTGACCGCCCTAACGGGTTGACCGTGACCCAGGTGACAGTGCCTTCTGGGCTCAGGCAGCCCAGGCGCCGGCACCCTCTGTCATCTGGCAGCGAGGACCTGCTGGGTCTGAGCCCCACTGTTGTCAGTGCCCTGAGGCGGCCGTGGTCCCTCCCTCCCTCCTCAGTGGCTCCAGAGAAGGGGTCAGACTAGGAGGAGGGCGGCTGGAGCCCCTGGAGAGCGGAGGAGGCCGTTAGCCCCGGGCTGGGCCCCGGAGGGGAGCCCTCCCTTCTAAGGACCGTGGGATTTCTTTCTCAATTACAGAAGAAGAGGGAGAGAACCCGTTCGCATGTATTAAAAACACAAATGCTGCAGGTGGGGCTGGAAGGGGCGGGGGCAGCCGCTGCTCTGAGCGCCTGGCCGTAGCTGCCCTAGTTGCTCCTGCCCCCAGTGTTACTGGAGACAGTTGGCTGGACAGAAGATAGGTCCTTCTGTCCGTTACACGTCAGGGTAGGTAGTTAGGGGGTGTAAGCGGGCGGGGTTGGGAGGGGCTTGCCGGAAGGATACTTTGAAGGGGAGTTCAGCTAGCAGATGGAGTACCCTTCCTTTATCTTTTCTCTCTTCCTGCCTGCAACATGGATGTGATGGCTGGAGCTAAGGCAGCCATCTTGAGAGCATGAGGAAAAGATTAATCTCCTAAGGACGGAGAGCAGACAGCTGGAAGGGACGTGGTTTTGTTGACATAGGCCTGGTCTACTTAGAGTCAGCGTGTCGTAGAGGGAAATAAACCTTCTTGTTGAAGCCACTGCTGTTTGACATTTCTGCTGGATGCAGCCACACCCACCCCTACACGCACTTTACACTCACGAGGTTTCGCCCACGCTGTTAAGCAGCATCCCCGCTTGAAGCCTGAGAAAACCAAGGGTCAGAAGTAATGCGCTGCCACTAGACCTCTCCTGTGGCGGCTTCATACCGTCTTTCTGCACCTCTACCCGGAGGCCAGCCTCCTTGTGAGCCACCTGCCTGCCTGTCCCGCAGCCCTAGCGCTGGGCCCCATCAGGTGCGGCTCCCAGTCAGCCCTCAGCCATTGCTGAGGTGATGGTCTCTGTCCTCCCTTCCGCTCCGTGGCTCGCCGCTCGGAGCCCTCGCAGCCTGCGCGGCTGCGGTGTCTGGAGTGCTCACCATCCTCCTGGCACCGGGGTCCGCTTGGGCCTGAAATCCACGGGAAACGGCGGCTCCTGGGCCCACTGTCTCCTCGGGGGCGGCCACACAGAGGGGTCAGGGAAACCCTTCCGAGGAGGAGCCAGCCATGGGTAGAAGGCTGCCAGCGAGACCTCGCAGAAAAGCCCGCGTGCGCACGACGGAGCGCGTCAGGACGGCGGCACGTCCCCTGGCCGAGGAGGGGGCGGCCCCTGGGGACCGAGCAGGCGGGAGCCGGTGTCCTCGGCACGCTGCCACGTGCACTTCAGCCCAGGGAGCCGCGTGCGGGTTGGCATCCCTCCTCTGCGCCCTCCTGACAGCAAGTGACCCAGGCCGTCCTCTGGGCTGGCGCTGGCCTGACACCCAGCCCCTCCTACCTACCTTCTCGTGGGGGCCGGGTGGGGGGAGAGAAAGCAGAGAAATGTCCTCCCTCCCGGTTCCGGAGGCCAGAGTCCGAACTCGGGGTCAGCAGGGCCAACCCCTGGAGGTTCCGAGGGAGGGTCCGGCCCATGCCTCCAGCCCCTGGCTTCCAGCCATCGCTGGGTTCCCTCAGCCTAGGACACCGCACTCCAGCTCTGCCTCTGTCTCCACACCGTCTCTGCGTGTGTCTCCTTGGATTCAGGCCCCTCCCAGGTGATCTAGAATGGTCTGGACATCTTTAACTTCACATCTGCAAAGACCCTTATTCCAAATAAGGTCACATTCATGGGTTCTGGAAATTAGGAGGTGGACATACCTTTTTAGGGGCACATTACTCGCCCCATTCAAGGGCCAGATTTGACCCCAGCTCACAGGGGGAGTGTGAACCTGGTCTGAGGCAGCCAGAGACCAATGTGGGTGGCCTGCCCTGCCCCCCCGCCTGTGGGCAGTAGCTCTGTTCCTGGCTGAAGGGATTGATAGGTAAACACAAGAAGGTTTGAGGGGCCCCGGAGGGGTTCTTTGGCAGTTCAAGGCAGAACCAAGTGTGTCTGCTTTCCCAGCCCCGCAAAGGGAAGGAAACACACCCCACCTTCCAGAGCAGGTGGGGGGGAGGGTGTCTGCTCAGAGGGGCCGCAGCCCAGCACCCAGCATGGGAAACCCCGGGTCCGTGCCAGGCATCCAAGGTGCGTGCCCTCCCTCGGTGCCTCAGGTGTCTGCCACCCGCTGTGGGGGGCCCACCCGGGAGGCCACCGGACCTGGGGTGGAGACACAGCTGCAGCTGCCGGGTGGCACGGAGCAGGCTATGGGGCGGTGAGGTGGGAGAGAGCCCAGCCTCGGACCATCTCCGGCCTTTCTCCGGCGGCCTGCACCTGAGAAGGAGGCGAACAAGGAGGAGGCCAGCTGTGTGCTCTTAAAAACTATTCAAATTTAATTTATGCTTTACCATTAAGACACATTTCTAATTTTCTTTAAAAGGACTTAGAGACCCCTGAGCCGACTCAGCGCCACCTGCCGGAAGCTTTGCCCGGCGCCTTCCAAAGCCCCTAGCGGCACCCGGGCCGGCCGCAGCCCCCACCCCCGTGCCCTGCTTCCTGCGGGACTTCTGGCCTTTTGGCTTCGGCTGCGGGGTCTGGGCCGCCGTGGGAGGCCCCGGAGGGTGAAGGGGACAGGGCCGTTACTCTGCGCTGAACAAATGGTCCCGCCCAGTGCACGGCCGCTTACTCTTGACCCACCCCAGCCCCACTCTCAAAATCGGGTCCTCCCTTCAATACGGTGAATACCAAGGTGAGAACCTTCCACGGCCCCTGCATGGAGAGAAGGGAAGGTGAGCTCGGCCCCGCCCGCCGCATCCCCGGCCCCGCCCGCTGATCACACCCCGGCCCCGCCCACCGCCCTCGCACCACGCCCACCGGTTCCGCCCTCGAGGTCTGAAGCGGGCCCCGCCCTGGAGGCTGCTGCGGGGGAATGGTCCTCTGGTGCCCGGTTGTCCTCGGAATCCCCCGCGGTCCGTAGAGCTGATCCCTGGCAAGTTGGTCCTTTTGGGCAGCACCTGGAACCACAGGCTGAGTCTGAGACCACCCTGTCCTTGAACCCGTCTCCCCAGCGCAGCGGAAATCCAGCCCAGGGCAGAGCCCGGGGCTAACGCTGCCTCCAGGAAACCTTGGGTTTCTCGGCTGCAGGCTCATAGGCAGGTGTGCCCAGGCCCCAGCGCCCGCCAGCCCTCGCACCGGTAATTACAAACCCGCAGCTCCTGGGCATGGAGCTATGGGGCCTCAGACCCTAACCTGCTTCCTCCCAAGCTTCTCAAAAGTACCACTTAGGCCTAAACTGCCCAGCCCCTGTCAACCCAACATCTCCCAAGGGTCCAGCTGGGGAAGGGAGCCTCCCAGGGCCACATCCAGTCCAGAGCCACCCTTACCCTGCCCGTGGCCCAGAGGTGTTCCCAGAGATACTTGGGGGCTGGGGCAGGGTCGGCTGGGGCAGCTTTGTGTCCCAGCTTCCCTGCGCCTGCGTTCCCTGGCTCCTCAGGGGTCAACGGGTTGACGTGGAGAAGCTCAGAGCAGACTCGTAGGGGACGCACCTTGATGACTCGGCCCCGGAAGACGCTCTGGTCCAGCTCCACTGCGGCCTGGGCCGCGCTCTCCGCAGCAAACTCGATGTAGGCGTAGCTGGGGTGGGCGGACTGGGCGGGTGAGGGCCACCCTGGGGCCTCCTCCCCGAGCCCCCCCACCCCCATGGCCTGCCCGGCACTGACCCCTTGGGGTGTCCGGAGAACTTGTCACAGAGGATGGTGACCCGGTGGACCTCCCCGCAGGGGTTGAAGTAGGCTTCTAGCTCCTCAGCCGTGCCCCCGTAGTCCACCTGCCACAGGGTGGGCCCTGCTGTGGGGGCTCCCACAGCACATCTTCTTGGGCGACTGGGCCCCAGGTGGGGGCGGTAGCAGAGGCCTCCATCCCCCACCCCTGTTGGGGGTGGACTTCGCCACGTGTTAGGCAAAGCCCCAGGTTTATTGGGCCTGTCCCGAGAGCATGTGGCTTTTTAAAGCGGAATCTGTTGCCAATAATTGGCCCACTGGAGATTTCAGGTGGGAACCCTGAGCCCCGGGTCATGCTGGGAAAGCAGAGTGCGAGGCCGCAGGGCCCAGGTCCCCCGGCTTCTCCCCTCCTGGCCCTGGGTCCCTCCCTCTAGCCCCGAGGGCCCACCGCAGGGGCCCCATCTTGCCCCCTCCCTGACTCACATTCCCCACGTAGATGGATCTGTGGTCTGACTCCACCTTCTCCACGGGGGGCTCAGGGCAGGTGCACCCTACAGAGAGGGGGCCTCCCATTTGTGGCTTATTCCTCTCTGCTTGCGGGAAGAGGGCCACCCCTTGGGGCTGTTCTAGAAGGGCCTCTGGCAGGCCCGACGCAGAGACCCCCATGCCTGTGAGCTGGCAGTGTGCCCGCTGCAGCTGGAGCCCGCCCGGATTACAGAGAGGACACTCAGAGCCGCGCACCCCCCCCTCCCCCCACAACCAGGGAAGGGGCCGGCCTGGCCTACTGGCTCCTACCTGCCTCGGGGCTCAGCGGCTGCCTGGTCAGTGGGGCCTCAGCCCCCGCCCCGTCCCCGTCCCCGGCCTGGCCCCGCACCCCGGGCGGCTCCGGTCCTTGGGCCTGCTCCATAGCCCACAGCCGCACTTTGATGGCCTCCAGCTCCTGCCAGCAGGATCCCAGATTGAGCCCCGAGGCAGGATGGCCCCTAGGCTCCTCTTGAGGGAGGGTAGAGGGGGGAGCAGGCCTGACCGTGCCTGTCCGCAGGGTCCCTGGCTCCTCAAGGACAGGCTGGGGGGGAGGGGGGACGGTCCTGGAATGGGACCGGGGAGGCCATGCGGACAACCTTGCAGCAGTGGGCAGCCCCACTACCCTCTTCCAGGCAGGGGGACCGTGGCCTGGGAGAGGTCGGAGCTGTAGCCATCGGTCCCGTTGAGTCCAGGTGCTGGCAGGGCCCCACGTGGTGTTACCTGGTCAGGTTCCGGGGACTCGGCCAGGTTCTCCCCCTCCAGGAGAGACAGCGGGAAGCCTGCATCTTCCGGATCGTCCTCCGCTTCCCCTGGCTCCTCCTCCTTCCCGCCCCCACCCCCTGGCTCTGGAGGGGGCTTCTCAGCCCTGCTCCAGGCCCCCCAGCCCTGGGCCTCAGGGTCCGAGGAAGCCCTTTGCAGCCAGGCCTGGGTCGGGGGTGGGAAGAGAGTGTGGCTGAGGATGGGCCACATGGGCGGGTCAAGGGGCAGGCGGCCAGGCCTCCTCGCTCACCTCCACGCTAGCACCTGCCCTCACCCGCCCAGGGTTTTAAGCCCCTCCCCACGCCAGCTGCTCCCACTAGAGCCCTTAAAAGGCTTCTCGCAGGGCCGACCGTCGGGCCCCGGCTCTGGGCCATCCCCTTCTTCACCCAGGCAGGCCCCGAGGACACTGGCCCTGGAGACAGACGCGAGCTCCACGCTCACTGCCCCTGCTCAGGGTCACAGGCCACGGGAAGGACAGCACGTAGGAGAAGGGGGTGCTTCCTGGGGGAGGCGGTGTTGGGGCCGGCCTACAGGGACTGGTCAGGCAGAGCTGGGGCGGAGGATGGCGTGGCCCGAGGGCCCAGCGTGAGACCTAGAGCGGGGAGGGCAGGGTGTGTGTCACAGGGCAGAGGCCTGGGGTCTGGGCAGGGCAGGGCCCGGTCCCTCCTCTTGACCCTCCATCGGTTCCCCATGGACACACCCCTCCGGGCCAGCTCGTAAGTGGGGGCCACTCACACGAGGCCACGGACCCTGGGCGGATCTGGGATGGACGCTGGAGGCCTGAAGGCTGCTGGTCGAGTCTCCTGCTTCTGTGCGCCTCTGCACACTTCTCACATCTCGCCCCTGGAGGGCAGCCGTGGGCCTTTGTCCCCGGGTGCTCGCTCTCCATCTGTCCTCACCAGAGGCTGCTCTGGCCTCGGCCTGGCTCGGCCGGGCGGAGCTCCTGCTTCGTGTTTTCTGACTTTGTGCTGTGTTCACGGGGGGTGCCTCTGGGCACGTTTGCCCACCCCAGCCCAGAGCCCCCTCCAGGCCTTAGCTGGGAGGTCCACGCTGGGCCAACTGGGGTCTCTTCCCAGGGAGCCAGTCAGTGTGGCCCTGGAGCAGGGACAGCTGGGGGCAGGGGGTCACTTGTGGCTGCAGCTCCTGCGCTCTGACGGGCGGGCCCCTGCCCCCGGGGCCCGAGTCCCCTTCCCTCGCTCACCTGGCTCCGCTCTCCTACTTCCGGGGCAGTCTGTAGGTCTGGGGGATGTGAGGCCTGCTGTGGTCCACGTGCACTGGCCGCCCAGCTGCCACACCTCTGCAAGGGCCAGCACCTGGCCCGCCACACCCCCTCTGTTCCAGGCTCCACACAGCCACGTGCACTTACATGGGCCAGACTCCAGGGGGCCTTGTCCCTACTGCACCGCTGTTTCCAGGAAGCCTTCCTGATTGCTCCTTTCCCCTGTGGCCATGGCACCAGGCCTTCCCCTCCGTCTGTAGATTACACCTCTCCAGGTCTCCCAGGCCAGGGTGCCTCAAGGGCAGCATCCGTGTCTGTGCCGAGCACGGGGGCCCCCCGCCCAAAGCTGGCTGGGTGAGGACGAAGTGTGGCCCCTGCCCATCTTTCTCCTGTAACTCGAGGCAGTCAGGTCCCCTCCCACCTGCAGGTCCCAGGCCCCTTCCCTCACCTCCACGTGGGAGGCAGAGCACCACAGTGGCCGTGTCCAAGCCAAGAGCCGGCTGGACTCAGGCCGGGCCCCCAGCCAGCCTCCCTCTGAGCTCAGGTCTCTGCAATGGAAAAACGCTGTCACCCAGCTCTCGCTGAAACCGCTGACACACCAGGACCGGCTGGGGTTCCCGCCAGCCGCCTGGCCTGGAGACAGGCTTGCCCCCATGCTGGCCTTTCCAATGACGCCTTTCAAAATACATCATGTCCCAAGTCTGGGCTCGAGTATTAATAACAGCCCTTCCTCCCAGGGGCTGCCAGCAATCCGGGAGCACAGTCCTGGGTGTCCGAGTCCGGCAAGGACCTGACCTGGGGGCCAGGACACCACGGCTTTGACCCCTGGGCTCCTGGGGGCTGAGGTGTCCTCTCCCTCGGTGTTCACCCTTAGGGTCTCATGGGAGGTGCCTAGCACTGCCACGGGCAGTGGGGTTTGGGGTCCCTACAGCCATGGGTGTCACCTGGGGTCCAAGGTCATCCAGATCATCTAGAGGACACAGCCTTTGAAATTTCACCCCACTTGGCAAGAATACGGGAGGCTGTGGGTGAACCCGCCAGGAGGTCCACTCCCGTCCACACCCCAACTCAGGTCGCCCATTTGTTCCCCCCACAGGGCAGGGCCTGGCCTCTGGCGCTCGACCCCGGCACATGCCTGGTGAGTAAACACCGGAGCCAAGGGGAGGCACAGCCCCGTGATGGCAAATGTTGCTTTATTGCAGACACGGGTAACGGACCTGACCTGAGTCTTGACGTCTTGCAGCACCCAGGTCAGACAAAGCACATCAGGGGACACGCGGCGGGGACGGCATGCCACGGGCCCCGCGGTGCCGAGGAACACCCGTTACAGGAAAATGCACCAACATTTGGTCCAACTCCTTTTGGGGAGTTAAAAAAGAGGAAAATCCGTCCAGTCCCCAGGAGGCTGTGGGTGGCCGTGCCTGGCCCGTGGAGGCCAGCGTGGCTGGGCCCCTCCGTCCAGTGGGACAGCAAGGGCGCCCCTGCCTCTGTTCCCATATGTAAGAAGCAGGCTCCAGTTTGTGTCCAGATGCATTACTGCTGCGGGGGTCCTCGGGGTGGCACTCCAGGGGCTAGCAGAACGGGAACCAAAGGAATAGAAAGCATGCACGATGGAGTTTTCTGGAACTGGTGGGAGCAGATCGGTGCTGCGCAGACGCTGGGCCTCCCCTGGCCCTCTCCGGGGGGGCAGGGGTCACGGTGCCCCCGGCCCAGCTCCTTGTGCTGCTTTCTCCTGCAGCCTTGACAGCAGGACCACCAGATGGGGTCCCGATCTCACGTTGGAAAATGCCCCTTGTGGCATGGGGACGGAGGGGGGGGTTTGAGCCTCTAGTGTCCAGAGAACACCCCCCCCAATCAACCAAGTTCAGCTGTCAGGGTCTGTCCCCCCAGGATGGAAGGTGGGAGAGGGAGAGGGCAGGCAAGCCACAGGCACCTGGGGAGAAGCTGAGCCCCAGGAGCGCTGGGTGCTTTCTCCCCCCCTTCCCCTCTCCTGCGCACACCTCCTCCAGGCGGTGACCCCCAAAGACAAGGACAGGAGAGGGCAGCCTACCCCACCATGCTGGGGTCTTGCCAGGGAATGTGCTCACCCGGACTGGTGGCCCTGGTCACAGGGCCCCTGAACAGGTGTGTGGGCCACCTCCCAATGAGCACTCCTGGCCCATGGCCACCACACTTGCCAGGCGGGCCAGACTGGCCAAAGCTATTGCTGGGACGTTGGTCCAATCTACTCACACTGCCTGCAGCACGTTAGCTGTCCCGGGAGCAGGCCTGGACCACTGAGGCGCTGGGGGAGGCCGGCTGTGCCCGCAGGCCGGTTCCTTTAGGCCAGTTAAGGTCACGGGGAGATCCAAGTGCCCTGTAGCTTTAGAACACTGAGGAACGTGGTGATGCTGCTCGGGTTCAGGGGACGGCGGGTGCCCAGGGCAGATGGACGGAGGCCTGGCTGTGTGGGTTCGATTGGAGAAGACAGATCCGTGTGTGGCGTGTGCAGGGGTGAATGGTGGAGAGACAGGTGGTGATTAAGTGGAAGTATGAATGGGGGCGGGTGGGTTCGAGTGACAGCTGGGAGAGAGTAACGGATGGACACATGGACGGGTGGGTATTTGGCTGAATGGGTGAGTAAGTGGGTGCAGGAGGGGGTGAAGGATGGGTTGGGAGACGGGTGGATGGGTGGATGGGCAGACGACTGGATTGGTCAGAAAAGTGAGGTGATGAAAGAAAAGAATCATGAAACAATTGTAGGTTGACTGGGGGGATGGGCAGAATAATGCAGACACGCTGGCTAGAGCGGGCGGGACCGGTGAGGGAGTGGTCCTGTCATTTGCGGACACATTTGGGAAAACCGGCAGATAGGAGAAAGTTGGGGCCTGCCCGATCCCTCTCCACCACTGTCACTGGGATGAAATCAAACCCAACACCTCCTCTCGTCTCCTGCCACTGAACCTCGAGGGGCTCTGGTGAGGGGCCCCGCCCGGGGGCCCCCAGGGAAGCCTGTTGCCTGGGCGTCTAGCTCCTCGTGCCGTATGGCCCTGACCCCCCGGACCCCCGCAGCCTCCTTTGGTCCCGGTGAGCTGTGGGGATGGGCCCCTCCATTTAGATGGAGTCTGGGGGGTGCTCACCTGTTTACACGTGGGAGGAGGCACTGTCACCCCCTGACATCACCTGGGGACAGCGACATGTCCTAGAATGGGAAGCATATGGAGGAGGGGGTGGGAAAGGTCACGGGGTCACACTGGGGGTGGAAGAGAGGGTCTAGGTACCAGCGGCCATTCCGTTGTCCCCTCACCCCCCATCTGGCATATGTGGCTTGGCTCTGTGGACCGGGGGGCCCGGGGTGCCACCTGGCCTGCCCGCCTCACTCTGCCTTCCTGGGGCCTCAGAACGGCAGAGGTGCCACTCTGGTTGGATCCGGGTGGGAGGAGGCCCTAGGAGCGGCCGAGTCTCCCTGGGCTGCCGGGCCACCTGCGTGTCTAGCCCGGGGGACTGGCGGGAGGGAGCCCCTCGCACACGGCACCGCTGGGCTGTGGCTCATCAGCCCGGGCGGTGGCAGGGAAGGAGGGCCTCTGAGCGGAGAGCAGGAGGCGAGATCTGCCCGTGGGGGCCCCTCCGCCCGAGAGAGGCGGGCGCCCACCCCGTGCTCTGCTGCCAGTCCGGCTCCTGATGCGGACCCTCCGCCTGCCCTCCCCCTCCCCCAAGCCATCCATCAGAGTTTGGTTCCGCTGTGAGGTCTTTGGCTGAATGGGGCCTGAGCACAGAAACTCCAGCTCCCAAGGCCGAGAGGGAGCCCCTCTCCGCCTCAGGCCCCTCTGAGAGGGAGGAGCTACCGAGCATTTGCCAACAGGGCACTTACCAGGCCCCCCCCTCCTGCCGGCTGGGCTTCGGGCCTCAGCTTCCCCGCTGCAAGCCCCCTACCCCACCTGGCTTCAGTCCCCCATCCCGGGATGCTCTCAGCCTGCAGGGGTCCATCCGGCAGCCCGTGCTCAGCCCCCAGGCCAGGCTGCTGCAGCCCGTGAGCGGAGCCGCACTGGGAAGACGCTAGAGGGTGACTGACGTCTCCCCAACAGCTAGGGTGGGAGGGGCTGCCCATCTGGGCCCCTCAGCCTGCGGTATGGCTGCGCGCCACCAGCTGGCTGGCATGCTTTCTCTGATGTGTCTGCTTGTCCCCAAAGGGGGACCTTGTGAGGGGAGGCCAACAGGCCGGCGCCTCCGTGCCCGCCTCAGCCCAGTCCTGACTTCGGGGCCGTGAGTCCTCGGGGCCTTCGGGCTGCTCACCCAGAGCCCCGTGCACCCAAGACAGACGCAGCCACTCGGCAGCACGACCTCGGGGACAGGGGCCAGAGCCCTGGCCTCCACGGCACATGTCCAAAACCAGCTGTAAGCGGCCCGACGCTCGCCAGAGAAGGTCGGAAGCCTGGACCCCCAAGGCGGCCTTCCGCGGCCTCAGCGAGAGCCCAGACCCCAGACTGCTCCTTGCTTTTTTGAAACCCACGAAAGCAAACCTCTGAGAGGTTCACAGACCTGTGGCTGGAGCCTGGGGAAGTTTCCGGAAGATAAGATGGGTCTGTCTCGACTTTGGGAACTGGGTTCTGCTATGAGGCGGGGGCGGGGCGGCCCCCGGCCTGTCGGTACGGAACGGCAGATCCTTACAATCTGACCAACTCACAGCAAACAACCCGCGGCTCCCGCTGCAACACGGCTCCGATCTCCTGGAAAACCTGTTTCCTAAACTTTCTATGCTTCCGTGGCCTCTCTTTTTTATTTGGCAAACATCCCTTCTTTATTATCATCACCACGAACATCGTTATTTGGACCTCTGCAAGGACTATATACATTCACATTAACGTATTACACCACCGACTTCTTGCCTCTGGGTGGGGCCCCCAGGAACCCCCATTTCAGTAGCTGGTCACTCCCCGTATTGCACTCCAGTCCTGGGATTTCTCACAGCGATGCAGGAAAATGCCAGATCGTGGGCCGCGTCTGCTGCTTGTCCTCCCGCTGAGTACACGAGAGGCGTTCCTCGCTCCTTCATTTCCTCCTTGAGATCATGGGGGCGGCCGAGTGGGGGGAGGGGACAGGGCTGGGCTGGGGGGGGAGAGACCACCGCCCCCAGGAGCAGCTGGGCAGGAACGCAGGGGTGCGTACAGCCGACAGAGCCTCCGGCAGGTGCGCTGAGGGCAGACGCTTCTTGTCTGTAGCTTTTCTTCTATTTCTGCAACGGTGTGAAGAGTGGGGAGCAGGTGCGGCGGGTTCCAGGTGGCCGCGTGGGGTGGGGGAGAGGTAGCGGAGGAGAAACGGAGAAGCAGGAGTCAGAAGGCCCAGTTGCTGTCTCCTGAGGCTTCGAAAAGCAGTCAAGAATCAACCCAAAAGATTGTCACAGTTTTGTTTCGGAATTTTTCTCTCCCGGGAAGGACACAAGTGGAAAACATGCGATGGGATGCAAATTCGCAGAGGGCGTGCGGACAGACGGGGGCGCCCCCCACGCGTGTCCACGCGGAGGCTCTGCCATCGAGGAAGAGAAACACGTCGCTTCTTGTCGGCGGCGCCCCCTGCCCCCCCCCCCGCCCCCAAACACAGAATCAAGGCGAGAGGACAGGATGACAGACGGGACAGGATGACAGATGAACAAATCCAGGAGCGGGTCACACCGCGGGGAAGATACTTTGGCAGAGACGAAAACGTTTTGGGTTTTGATGTTTTGTGTTTGCTTTTTGGGTCTCCTTTGGAGCAGAGGTGTGTCCGGCGTCCTTGGCTGGCTAGCTGGCAAGGTAGTTGACAGGTACGCTTCCTTCCCGTTTTTAAAAAACTTTTTGGATTTCTACTTAAAGCCGAAGAGTTTGACATTAAAACCAAAAAAAAATCTGAAACCAAAATATGTTTCTTGAGTTGGAAATTGAAATCTTTTATACCGTCTTCACCGCATTGGCCACACGGCCCCGGGGTGGCTTCCCTGTCGTGGTGGCTGAGACCTCCAGCGATAAAACGACGATTTCCTGTTTCCCTTTCTAATGGGGACGGGGACAAGACCCCCGTTTTCTGTGTCCATTTCTGAGTAGTTCTGTTCCACAAAACCCCCCCAAAATTCTCCACTGAAAATATAAGCCACCGAACAATTAGATTTTTTTCATTAAAGAGAAAGTGTGTCAAAGTCACAGAGACAGGAGGACGGGGGCGCGCGTGAGGGCAGCGGGCGGAGCCGGGCACGCGGGCCACGGCCACAGCCACGGCCACGGCGCCCTGCGGTCTGACGCTCGGCGGGGGGTCTCTGAGGAGCTCGAGGTCACGGCGGGGGCGCCGGCAGGTTGCTGAGGAGGTCGCGTTGATGCAGGTTCTGTCGGTTCCGTTTTTTGGAGAGAAGCAGCAGCAGCAGCAGCGTCCGGCTCCCAGGGGGCCGGGGCCGGCGGGCCCGGGGGGGCGTGGGGGGGGCGCGGTGGCCGAGGGGTCGGCGGCCGGGCCTGGGGGTCAGCGGGGCGCGGCGTCCAGGGGCCCGGGCGGGCCGGGGGAGCCGGGGCGGGAGGGCCCCGCGGAGCTGGCCTCGCTGGGGCTGGCGGCGCCCGCGGGCAGGCAGGGGCCCAGGCCGGAGGGGGCGTCGGGCTGCCCGGCGGCCGCGGGGCCCTGCAGGCCCTGGCCGCACACGTGGTGGTGCTTCTCCCAGTCCCTGTGCTGGCAGAAGGAGCCGCAGTAGCGCGCCGCGTTGCAGCCGCTGCAGGTCTCGCTGGCCTTGCGCCCGCAGTTCCAGCAGCTCTGGAAGAGGGGGACACGGTCGGGGGGGGCCACGATGCATGCCTGGGGCCGGACCCCAAGGCCCCCAGGCCGGCCACGGACTGGGCAAGCACACGCTGCAAACAACCCCACGGGGACGTGGCTGTGGGGTCACGGGGACCCCGCCACGCGTCACGGGGTGAGAAGAGAAAGCCTGACCTCACCACGGCTCGTGGGTGGCCCTCGGCAGACATGGCCGCTGGGCTGGGCCATCTGGGGGACAGGTGCCCACCACAGAGGCGCACAGCTCCGGAGCGCTCCAGGCAGGGTGACACTGAGTTTACAGGACCGTGGGGTCCTCAGAAGGGAAGGAGGCCACAGCCCCCTCCTCTCTTCTGGAAAGCCCTCTCGGCCTCACCTGGGCTCCAACCCCAGCACGTGGCCGCCCTGGCCGGCCAGACTGCCAGGCTCCAACGTGGGGTGCACGGCCAGGCCCGGCTCAGGCACACCCTCCCCCGCCACTGGGCCTCTACTCCCTTTCTGTGGTGCTAGCGGTGACCTCAACCACTGGCCAGGAGACAGGCCCGGTGTCTAGCTAGCCGCCAACCCTCTTTGGCTTCCTGGCTTGCTCTGCTCGGCCACACCGGCCTCCCTGTGGTCCTCACTCGGCCAGGCGTGCCCCGGCCTCCATCTCCGCTGCTCTCTCCTCGGGGTGGCACAACCCCCCCGATTCCCGCCTGGCTGGCTCGCCTCATCCACAACTCTGCTCCCACGTCACTGCTCTGGCACCTGCCCCCGTGAGGTCTGCCTGTTCCGACCTGCCGGCTTCCCCGGAGCTCAGTCTGCTGGAGCAGCCGGAGCAGACGTAGGAGCTGAGCCTCCGGGCTGCCCAGGCACACACATACCCAGGTGCTCTGGAGACGTGCCCTGCCCCAAAAGACAGTTCTAGGACCCCCTCCTGGCAAAGCTCTCTCCCCTTCCCTGACTTCTCCGAGATCAAGTTCTTTTAGGAGGAAAAGGAAACAGACTCGGTGCACCTGCCCTGCCTGACCCCACCGAGCCCCGGACGCCCAGGCACCAGCACCATGACGGCTCTCATGCCCCCGCTGCGTGTGCCGAACTGAGGAGACCCTGGAGATGCCCCCTGGGCTCTCCGTGCCCCTCCGGCCTGCCGCTTTCACAAGTTAGCGCGGGCTTGGCAGAAGCAGCTTGGATCCGGCTGGACCGGGGCCTTTGTGGACTGTCTGCCCGCTGAGGTCTGCATAAGGGCCTGCAACTTCCTGGGACACAGCCGAGAGCAAACCACCGGCCCTCTGGAGCCCCCGGTGTTCACATCTGCAAGATGGGGATGCCCGCGGGGCCTGCCGCCCCGGCTGCCCGAGGTCACGAGGCTGGGAGGCGACGGAGTGGGGGTGCAGGGCCCGGGCCCGGAGGCGGGGGCGGGGGACGCCTACCTCGCTGGAGTCCTCCTGCTGGTTGACGACGGTCAGGGCGTCTTCGGAGGCCTGCCGCCGGGCCTCCGCCAGGGCCCTCTCCATCTTGGCGCGCTCCGTGCTGATGAGCTCGTGGGCCTTCCGCTCGGCGTCCGACACGGCTTTCTGCAGCTCGGACATGGCCTGGCGCTTCACCTCATTCACAGCCTCTTCTGCAGAGGACAGGTGGGCCGTGGTCACGAGGCCTCCTTGGGCCGTGGGCGGGGACCGCGCACCGGTGCCGGGGCTTGCACACGCAAGTGGCGGCGGTGGCGTCTCCCAGGCCGGAATCGACCCCGTAGTTCCCACACTTCAGGGAGCAGTGGCACCGCCTTGGAGGGAGGGGCCGCGCCCACGCCTGACCTGGAGTCGATGGGCTCGGGGAAGGCCGAGAGGGAAGGCCGAGAGCCTTTGTCCCCAACAGGCTCCAAGTGACGCCGATGCTGGGTCTCGGCACCCACTTTGAAAACCACTGCCCTACTTCCGCCCCCCCAGCAGTCAGCTTCCCCTGTGGCCCATCTAGAAGAGTCTGGGGGGTTCCCCGTCTAGGCCCCCACATTGTTACCACTTCCAGAGCCTTCTGCCGCCACCCCACTCGCTGCCTCTGGCCTGTTGACGTTAGTGGAGAAGCGTGCTGTTCAGAGCCGAGCGGGCGCACCTGTCCAAAGTGCACTGTGCTCCTCAACCCCGGGGATGACTGCCAGCCGCCCGCCTGCCTCAGTTTACCTGGGAGTGTCCTGCTGGCAGCGGTGGGCGGATGGGGTGGGATTAGGGGGACTCCCCTGTGTGGCTGAGCTGCTGGCCCCAGGCCATCACCTGAGCTCTGTGCACTGGTCACCAGGGGCCCACCTGGGGCCAGGCAGAGGGAAATGAGGACTCCACCCCCCTATCCAGGCCTGCGCCCTGCCCGCAGCCTGTCTGTGGCCCCTGAGCCTCCAACTCTGGGTGGGGACGCCCTACTCGCTCTGCACCCCAGACCCTGAGATTTTACACTTCACACTGATCCGTCCGCTACTCAGAACCTATCTGGGCACCCCCCACAGCACGCCCCGGGCACTGTGCTTGGGGCCACACCCACTCCCTCTGGCATGTGTGTCCGTGTAAGTGCGCGTGGGTGCAGGACCCAGGGACCCGGGCGTCCTGCTGAGCGCTTGCTCCCCACCTACGGGTGTCATGCCCGGAACACTAAATGCACTCCACCCCTCCTGCAGGGTCTGGGACCCCCTCCAGTGCCCCCCAGGCCGACCCTACTCACCAGCCTTCCTCCAGATCTCCTCAGGCATGTAGCCAGAGAGGGTCCTGGGCATGAACTCCCGGTGGGCGTCTGAAACACACGGGCGCCAGCATCACGCACGGACCGGGGCCACACCCGGCTGGGTGACGGGGGCGTGGTGTGTGTCCTGGGGGGGGTCCCCCAGGTGCCTGTGGGTGGTTGCTGGTGTGGGGCAGGGGGATGCCAGGGTGGAGGTGCTCTAGGCAGAAGCAGCTTGGATCCAGCTGGACCTGGGCCCTTGTGGATTGTCTTGGTTTCCATCATCCACAGAGGGAGTGTAGACCCGCCGGGCCCCTGGCCACTGGCCCCCCCGAGTCTACGCTTCCATCGTTAGGCTCGGCACAAAAAGCCCGTCCCCTTCCAGGGAAACGTCTGCTTCATGGCAGTGAGTGCCAGAATGGGGGTGCTGGCCTCCGCTCGGCGCCCCTCCCCCACTCTCCCTGCCGCCCCCTCGGCGCACCTAGCTGCGAGCCCTCTGCGCCCACGGAGCTGATGAGGGGCCGGGCGGCGGCAGGCCCGGGGCCCTTCTTGGTGTCCTCGGAGTCGCTGTAGCGCCGGACCCAGCGGCTCAGCTCCTCGCGGTCGGCCTCCTGGCACTGGCGCAGCACCGTCAGGGACCGCCGCGTCTTCTCGGCCATGTCCATGATGCAGTTCAGAAGCTGCGGGCAGGCGGCGGCCGTGAGCGTGCGGGGCTGGGTGTGGCCGCCCGGTGAGGGCGACAGCCGGGCCTGGGCTGCCCACGGTCCTCGAGCCCGACCGTGCGGAAAGCTGCTGCCGCTGCCGGGACGGGCACCAGACATGGGGGTGGGGGGAGGGACGAGCACGCTCTGGGGAGGTCTGCTCTGGCACGGGGGCGGGGGGCTCCTTCCAGCCATGTGGGCTGTGCTCTGCCTGGGGGGACCACACCTGCCTGGGCTCCGGCCCCACAAAGGCAGCAGGGGAGAGGTGGCCCTGAACACAGCGTTGAAGGGGTCCCAACGCCAGGCCAAAGCCGCTCTCTCCCGAGACAGCTGTTCCCCAGGGGCAGAGCAGGGACAGTGCTGAGGGGCTGCCCAGAAGCAGAGGGCTAAGGCAGGCAGGTGCAGGCCAGAGCCGAGCCCGCGTGGAGCCTGCCCCCCGGGCGGCACCGGTGTCCCACTGGCTGGGCAGAACCCAGGAGTCGGGGCAGTCCCGCGGCCCTGGGCCTGGACACTCACGTTGTTGAGGTGCTTCCACTCCTCCGCCCACTCCCGTTCCGTGAGGCGGTGGTCGATCACTTCCTCCTGCCGGGACCCGTGTAGCGCTGCAGGGTGGTGTGGAGGCTCAGGCCCTGCCCCTCGTCCCAGATCCCGCCCAGGTCCTCCAGGCCCCGCCCCGTGCCCAAACCCCGCCCACACGGACCACGCCCATACCGCACAGGCCCCGCCCTCGTGTCCCAGGCCCCGCCCATGTCCTCCAGACCCCCCCCTCTTCGCCAGCCCTGTGCCCCAGGCTCCGCCCTGTCTGTTTCCACCTCCAGGCCCCGCCCTGTGCCCTAGCTTGCCTGTCTTCTACACCCCCACTCTGCCCTCAACACCTCCCCCTCCACTCCATGTCCCAGCCCCATGCCCTGCCCATGTCCTCCATGCCCCACCCTGTGCCCCAGCTTGCCTGTGTCACCTCCCAGGCTCTGGCATCTTTCCCGTCCTCCAGGCCCCAACCCATTCCCACCCAGAGCTCCTAGCTCCCCAGGCCACGCCCCTCACCCCTGGCACTGTCTCAAGCTCCCATGCTCTGCCCCAGGCCCTCTAGGTCCTGCCTTGTGCTCCCCAGACCCAGTCCACGGCCTTTGCCCAACTCAGGAAAGTGGACCGGATGAGGAAGGGGACCCTGGGCACTGACCCTCTACCCACCGCCTTTAGAGGGAGGTCAGGAACAGCCTCTATTCCATGCTTGGGAGGAAGAGAGGGTCCCGGTCCCTCGGTCTAGCCTTGGCCACGACCCCCCCACCTCCCTGCATCCAAATCCGGCCCCCTTCAGTTTTCCTGCTCCTTGCTGCGTGGTGGTGGCCCCAGCCTCACTTTGATGGCCTTGCCACTCCTCGAAGCCCTCAGGGGCTCACTGGTGGCTCAGCTCAGGCTGTACTACTTCTTCCCAGCCGGCTGGACTCCTACACATCCCTCAAAGCCCAGGTCCCAGGCCCCCTCCTCAGCAACCCTGAGCCCTTCAGAATGCATTCCGCCCCGAGCACATCCGCTTGTCAAACGCTCCAGCAGCTTCCTTGTTTATTCTTAGTCCCCCCAGCTGGCCGTGTCAGTCCCCAGGGCTGCAGTCTCTGGGGGCCAGCTCCAGCTGGTTCAGCCGCTGGGGCCGAGTGTGGTCCCCTGGGAGTCAGTGGGGTCTGGGAAACCAGACGCCCCAACCCTTGTTCCCCACGGGACCCCGGGCCCTCACCTCACCACGCTGTGTCTCAGTTTCCCTGCCCTGCCCGTGCTCAGGAGGTGTGAGGAGGGGAGGGCCCCAGGCGCCAGGCAGGGCTCCGTGCCCAGCGCCTCACCCCCTTCTGCCCACCTCCGGAAGAGGTTCTACTGTCATTCCCATCCCACAGGTGAGAAGACCGAGGCTGGCCGTGGGGATGTGTTTGTTCAAGGTCGCCCAAGGTCAGCCCAAGCCAAAACTGTGCCCTCAGCTGCTGGCTGGTACAGATTCAGAGGCGGAAACAATGGGTAACCCCCCCCCCCCAAGCCTGGTGGGAAACAAAACAACTGTGAACTGAGCAGTTCATGCCAAGGCAACGGCGTCTGACTGTCCTCATGTGATTTTCTTGACCTATCAGATGCTCTCGGCCCCCACGCGGGTTTGGATGTCCCTGCCCTGGTGTGGCCTCACGCATGTGCTGGGTGACCCAGAGCTGACCGACGCTTCCTGGGCCGAGGCCTCTCTGTTTAGGCCTTTTCCAGCGCCTAACGGTCTCCTAGTCCCCCACACACGCCACGCCACCTCAAACTGCCTGCGCCAACGCCCCAACCAAAATAGTGGCTGAGCTCTGCCTGACAGCTGGCGTTTATTTTTGCATTAGCAGAAGCGGGTGGGAATTAGCACCTGCCCGGCCCGGCTGCAGGGAGCCAGACGCTGTCACCTGCTGCCTGGGCCCAGGCCCCGGAAGCTTCTGCAGGGTGGGGGCTGGGAGGAGGCCTTGTACAGGGCAAGGCCTCTGCTGACCCTGCCTCTGGGCCCCCCCTGGTGCCCTGGGGCTCGCGAGGCAGCTGTTTCCAGGCCTTCCCCGCCCCTAGAGTGTGGGCCGGCCCCCTTCATCTCTCAGTCCCTTGCAGAGGGGGGGCAGAAGACCAGGCGGACGTGGCTAAGGCTTCGGGCACGTGAACTGTGCCCTCTGCCCTCTGGGCCTTGTCATCTGTGATCCGGGGCTGCTGGTGCATCGCACGCACACACGCACACGTCCGGGCACTAGCAGGAAGAGGGGTCTCCCGGGCCTCACTCAGACCGAGAGGTGTGGGACTCCCACTGGACAAGACTGAGGCAGAGAGGTCACAGGACCCCGCAAGGACGCGCCGTGCAAACCGCTGGAGCGCTAGGCGCTCTGTCCCCCTGCGGCCCGGCTCCCGCATTGCCCCCTGCGCAGCTCACCCACCGCGACGGGGCACTCACACTTGGGGTTGGGAGGCTCGTTGGCATCCTGTGCGGAGGGCTGGACGGGTGTGTGTGGTCAGTGGCGCTCAACGAGGGCTCAGCCCCAGAGGCCGGAGCCCCAGCGCCTGGGACTCGGAGACCCCTCACGTGCCCAGCCTGCCTCACAGCGGTCTCTTCCTGGCTGGCCGTGACCCCGCCCGCCCCACCCCTGGCCTTGCAGGGCCCTGTTGCACCCCCAGAGAGCCCGTGTGCCCCTCGCTCTGTACCTGCCCCTCCCCTGGGGGATGAGGCCCCCCCACCCGACCGGAGGGGATGTCAGACCCCACGACAGAGGTCAGGGGAGGATGGCCTTCCCTGAAGGTCACGGCCCAGCCAGGGCCCCCACCCCATCAAATCTTTTCTCCACACCCATTTCCTCAGCGTCGTTTCTGGACAGACAAGGTTGGGAGGTGCCAGCGAGCCCCCCACACCGATGCGCACATTGCAGCCCTCTGCTGCCCCCCCCAACGCAGGCACGATGTGCAAGCACACGCGTGTCCCCCCAGCACTGCTCACCGAGCTGCCGATGGCGCTCCCGCAGCTCCCGGGGCTCGTGGTGGCGGTAGGGGTCCCGGAAGTGGTGGGCCATGGCCATGTCCTCCAGGCGGTAGTGCGGCGGCGGCGTGGGCTGTGGCGGCCCGTGGCCGGGGCTGTAGCGCTGGGCGGGGCTCAGGGTGCACGGCCGCTTGCTGATGTGGTCGGGGTGCAGCGGGTCACGGTCTGACCCATTCTCTTTGGTCCTGACCGGAAGAGCAGGCAGGAGGGGGGTCACGGGCCATGAGCCCCATGAGCCGTGGACAAGAGCCCGGCCTCGCGCCCCCGCGCCCCCACTCTGGGTCTTGTGTCCTCCTCCGACCCCCCGCTGGTGTGTGGGCTCCTGGGGCCAGGGGTCGAGAAGCCTGAGCCTGTGTCAGGGGAGCGAGGATCCGGACACGCAGGCTCCGGCAGCTCCGTGACCGGCACTGAGGGCCACGGTCCTGGGGACACCCGGGTCCACATCCAGCCCACAGGGAGTGGCCACGCGGACTGCCTTCTGCCCCTCCCTTGTCCTCCCAGGGGGCCACCTGCGTCCTCGGGATGCCTCGCCTCAGCCCTGTGCGGTGGCCCTGCAGCCCACTAGCTGTGGGCCACGTCCGGTCAGCCCTGCCGCTGGGCACCGGCCGAGCTGAGGCACCAGAGGCAGCTCTGGAGAGGCAGCCCCCCTCCCCAGCCACAGGCCCCCTCCCCCCGCACGTACCGGTCAGGTGTCCTCCTCTTGCCGTTTTCGTTGACTTCCAGAAGGAGCTCCGAGGAGTCGATGGGGGAGGAGGCGTTGGCGTCCAGCAGGAGCTGCTCGTGCTGGGCCAGGTACTGGGCGGGGGTCTGCTTGGCCAGGCGGGCACAGTGCAGGAGCTCCCTCTGCAGCAGGGGGAGGTTGGCCTGCAGGGGGAGAGGTGGCGGGCACTCACCGCTGCCCGAGGCCAAGGCACGAGCATGGCCGGGAGGCCTGCTTGGCGGCTTCCGGCAGCCACTGACTTCTCTGGGCCCTGTGTCCCTGCTCTACACCTGGGGATGCGGGTGGGACTGTGCCCCCAGGGCACACAGGGACTCAGAGAAAGCTGGGGATCGCCTCTATTTACAAATACTTGGAAGTCCTGGCCCTCCGCAGCGGCCTGCTGCTGGGCCCCCAGCCAGCCTGGGGCCCTTGAGCCCAGGCCCTGGCCCCCCGCTGGGTGTTGTCCCCTCCCCTGGTGGCATCTGGAGAGGGCAAGGAGGGGTCGTGACCTGGCTTCCTTGCCTTCACCGGTGGGAGCAGGCACCTGTGACCCATGGTGCGGACGGGACTGGACGTGGGCGCCCCGCCCCGCTCCTGTGGGCTCCGCCCACCAGCCTGGAGCGGCATGGAACCCAGACCACGCATGTGAGCAGTCACACGTGTCACCTCCCACAGTCCTCCACAGTCCTGCCCACCATCTGTAGATAGACTTGACACCGTGCTGCCACGCTCACGGGGAAGGACGACACAGCACAGGAGCGGGACCGCACAGCCGGGGGTGGGGGGCCCGTGCCCCCGCCACCCCCACGTGTGCCCGTCGCAAGCGGCGCCATCCACATGGCCTCCCAAACCTCCCGGCGGGGCGGGCTGGCTGGGGCCCAGCGGCAGGAAGGGCCAGGACTTCCAAGTATTTGTAAACAGAGCCGAGCCCCAATTTCTCCGGCGTTTCCGAGCTGCCACAGCGGCCCCCTCCCGCCTCTGCCTCTGCCGCCCCGTCAGCGTATCCGCCTGGACAAGAGCGCGCGGCCCAAGCGTTTTTGTGGAGCCGCGCGGCCGCGGGGCGTGTTTTTCTACCCGAACTGAACGGGGGCCAGCCCGCCATCTGGTGAACACGTTGGGAGCCTGAGCTGGGAAAGGAGGTCCCGGGAGGTCTGAAGACGCCAAACATCCTCCCCCCTGGCAGGCCCCCCTCCCGACCGGCCTCCCCTTGGCTGGCTCAGCAGGGTGGGGGCCGCATGGGCACCGGCTGGTCGCCGTTAGAGCAGTGGAAACATCTGGATTCCTGGCTGGCTGGGGCCAGCTGGGAGCCGGGGCTGTGGGTGGAGGGCCGGCCGGGTGGGGCAGCGGCTCCCGGCTTCTGCAGAGCCTCACCGTGTGCAGGGGGCCTGAGCAGAGGGTTCCGGGGTCTTGGGACGCTTGGTGGGGGTGGGGGAAGGGGAACCCCAGGCCAGAAGCAGCCGGTGGAGGGTGTGGAGCACCTGGCCAGAGACCCTTGGTGGCAGGAGTCCCCCTTCTGTTCCCAGGGTCCAGGGCGCAAGGAGAGGCCTCGCCAAGACCGGTAGAGCTGGCCACGGAAGCCCTGTGGCCCCTGAGCCCGAGCCCCGCTCTCACGGGAGGGAACCCAGGTCAGAGGGAAATCCGAGTTTGCACAAACAGCTGCATCGGCGGGTCCGCTGGGCCAGCGACTCCCCGGGAGCGAGGGGCGGGGGTTTTTCCAAGTCCCTCATCTGCCGTCCACACAGCCTGTGTGCCGTGGGCCCTCGGCTCTGCCGGGCGACCCTAGCCGCGTCACTTAACTTCTTGCCTGTGTGAGCTCCCGCTCCCCTGCCCCGGGGGGCGGCAGGTCCTGGGAGCTTCGTGTGATATTAACTCTCACATCCCTGCCCCGGTGAGGGGTCACCGGACCCCCGTCCATGTGGGAGGGGCTGAGACCCCAGCCCAGAGCCCCTCCTGCAGGCCCCGGGCCGAGGGCCCCCGTAAGGCGGGCTGTGGGTCCCCAGGAAGGTGCCGGCCGTCTGCCAGCCCAGGTCGCAGATGGGAGACCGAGCTGGAGCAGTGGCCAGGCCGGGGCTCCTGGGACGAGTGAGGTGGGGGGTGCTCCCCAGGCCGGACCTGGGGCCAGGGCTCCGGCGGCACCTGGTCACTCAGCCCTGCAGACAGAGCCGGCTGCACCCGGATGCTCCATGTCAGGGAGACGGATCCCATGTCCTTGTCCAACAGTCTGCTGGCCCGGAGCCCTGGGGGGCGTCACAGGCACGGAGCGTGGCTGGCAGCCCCGAAGGCCAGCTGGCCTGATGACCACGAGGGGAATCTAGGCATGAAAGCCCCAGGAGCCCTTTGAGGCTGCTGTGGGCAGAGGGGACGCCCACGCGCAGGGGGAGGACTGGGCGTGTCCCGAGGACTCGGCGGGGAGTGAGGTGCAGCGGGCAGGGGTTTGCGGCCCGGCAGGAGCAGGGGACGCCGGATGTGTCCCTGCCCCGCTCCTCCAATAAACAAGGGCAGCTGAGCGGACAGGGACATCTGGTGTAAATATCTGATCTGATGGGATGAGCAGGCGCACTGTGTCCCAAAGATGGGGAGCGTGGAGTCAGCAGTGAGTGGGAGGAGGGAGGGGGGAGGCGAGGGCAGGGCTCCGGGCGAATCGCGAACGCCGGCCAGATGGGCCCGAGCCGGGCTCCGCTGCTGCCCAGCCCAGGGTGTGAGCACAGCAGGGTGTGGGCGGAAGGGCAGGAAGGAGGGCCGAGAGGACGGACGTGGGGCCAGACCAAGCAAGGGTCCCCTTGACCAGAGCTGCAGGGAGCGAGGTGCCAGCCCAGGGCAGGCCCTGCAAAGGCCGGGGGGTTTGGAGCCTGATGGACCCAGGTTCCAGCCCATCCCCCTCTCTTCCGACAGGAAGCTGTTAACCAGGAGCGCCACCCACCTCACGGGCCGTGGAGGGGCCACAAGGCCCACTGGGGAAGAACTCTGCAAAGCCTGCAGAGCGTCTGAAATGCCCAGATATGCAGCCTGACGCCGGCGGGCATGAGCCATGCCCTTCCTAGCGGCCCAGGGGTGATCTCCGTCACACATTAGCAAAAACAGTCAGAGCAGGGGCAGCTGGCTTGGCCCAGGCCCACAGCGGCTAAGTGGCAGGGCTCCAATCCAGGAGCGCCTGGTCCAGCTGGTCCTCCAGACCCTCTGGAAGGCAGCCCCACCTGGGCTGAGCAGGGCCCATGGCTGGGGCGCCACCGCAGGCCAGGGAAGCGGCGTCTCCAGAAGCGAGCTCTGCGGAACCCTGACTGGCGGTGCACAAGTAACACGTCCTGGGGTCAGACCCGTTTGGGGGGCGTTTCACCCTTGCCCTCTCCGGGAGGCTCTGCGACGGAGAAGCTGGCCCCGTGGGGTTTAGAACCGGTGCGTCCCCTTTCTGTGGGCACGCACACCACCCAGCACCTCGTTAAAATGCAGATTCTGATTCAGGGGCTCGGGGCTGGGGCCCAGGAAGCGGCATTGCTCACAAGTCCTGGTGTTGCTGGCCCAACACCCTCTCTTTCCCGGGGAGAGGCCCCCGTCCCGTTTAGCTTGTGATTGACCACAGGACCCTTGTTTATCCAACACCCGTTCATCTATCCGTCTGCCCACCCACGCCACCCCTCGCGTCCGTGCCTGTCTGCCCCTGGTCCCGCTCCCTGACTCTGCTCCAGCCACAGGCGGCTCCCGGGGGCCGCCGCCCACGCCCCTCACCCCCGCTGGTCCTCAGCCTGGTCGCCGCAGATCTGTACCACAGTCGGTTGGCTGACTTTCCTCCCGCCAGGACATCGGATCCAGGAGAGACCTGCCCGCCTGGCTCACACCACGTCCCCAAGCCCACATGGCACAAAGAGGGGCTCCAAACAGAGCCGGTGAGCGGATGAGCGGATGAGGTGGCGGGCCCAGCTGCGAGAGGGGCCGCGTGTCCTTACCTTCAGGAAGGGGATGACGAACGGACGCAGAGGGAAGTTGGTGGCCTCCTGGAGCTTGGAATGGAACTCCTCGATGGTCAGCGTGGAGTTCTGAGGGAGAGGACAGCCTCCCGTCAGCCGAGGCCCCGGGGCCGGCCCGGGGGCCCCCGCGCCCCCCGCCCCCCAGCCCCCAGCCCGCTCACCACGAGCCCCAGCACCAGCGTGCGCACGCGCTCGCCGATCTCCGGGGAGATGTCGCCGCCGAACTGCTGCAGGGTGGTGAGGAAGCGCTTGAGCTTGCTGAGCTGCCGCGCGCCGCAGGCCGGGGGCAGCTGCTGCGTGGACAGCGAGGCGGAGCACGAGGCGGCCGGGCCATTGCTGAAGCCGCTGGGTGTGGACGGCGCTCCGTTGATGGCCGTCGGCGAGTGGCTGCCGTTCATCACTGCGGGAAGGAGAGGCGGGCTGAGGGCCGCGGGGCGCCGGACCCCCGTGACACACGTGCACCCCGCGGCCCCGGCTCAGCCCCACCCCTCTGGCTTGCTCTGTGGCGGGGTCGCCACAGGGGGGCCTGAGCTGCCAGGCTGCACAGGGGTGCGGGGTGAACAGGCACCAGGGACCTGCTGGCCCACATCCCCTTTTCCGGGGTAGGCGGTCATCTCTCCGGGAAGGCCAGGGACCCTCCCCTCCACCATGATGGCCCCGAGTGGCGCCTCACTGCTGCTATGAGGGCCCCCGTGCCTGGGCCGGCAGGGCTGGGGGTGGACCCTTGGGACACAGGGGCTTGCATCCCAGCCGGGGAGCCTCTGGGCTGGCCCCACGCGCGGGGCCGTGTGTGGGAGGCGGGCGGGGTCACCAGGGCCTCAACACTGGGGTCCGTGTCCCGGGGCTGGCAGACCCCGGGGCCACCCTGCAATGCCCTGGGACAAGACCTCACTCCTTAGTCTCGAGTGACAGAGGGAAAGGCTGACCCAGCCCGCCCCCAACCCCCGGGAGCCCGAGCCTCGCTGACTGGGGTCTGCGGAGAGGTCAGAGATCCTGAGCCCTGGTGACAGTGGAGGGGCCCCAGACGTGGGGCGCAGGGCCAGCACTGCTGGGAGGCCGGAGGCCGCGCACGCCTTTCCCCGCAGCCGGCCGCCCACACAGCCACTCAGGCGCCTCCTCACGTCCACACACGGGGCCCCTGCACGCTCACCGGGCTGCCCTCTGCACACGCATGCACACCCCACGTGATGGTCTGAACCCCGCATCCTCACAATGCCTCCCGCCCCCACCGCCACTCCCTGCCTCCGCGTCCTCACGCACATACACACACACACACACACACACACGGACACATGTGTGCGCACGCACACACACATGTACTCTCGAACACATGCAGACGCACACGCACAGAAGTACGTGCACATTTGCCTGCACATGCAATTTTACACACACAGTCACGCACACGTGCACGTGTACAGACACACATTTGCACACACGAATGCACATTTGGACACACAAGCACCTTCACACACAGGTGCATGTCCATGTTTGTGCAGACACGCACACACATTTGCACACACATTCGTGCACACACACACACACACGCACACCCCTCTCTGGCCCTGGTCCACGAGGCCCGCCCCCCGCCCCGGCCGGATGTGTGCAGAGGCCGTGCTCTCATGCCCATGGGGGTGTCTGGGGAGGTAGGCAGCTCAGCGCCGCTGCTGCCTCGGGAAGGGATTTCTCCGGGGCTCCGGCCCCCTCCATGGTGGCTGAGACCCGGCAGCCTGGGAGTGCAGGGTGGGGGGGGCTCCTTTCCTCAGGATGGGGACACCTCCAAGGTCAGCTCTGAGAAGCAGCTCCCCATGAATAGGCTGGAGAGAGCGCCCGCTTTGAGCAGAGGGCGTGCGGGCTCGCCCCGCAGAGCACGCATCCTGACCAGGCCCTGGGAAGTGACCTCTGCAGGCCCGTGGCTCCCCCAGCCGGAGGGGGCGGGCGTACGGGGCCCCCTCCCCGGGCCCTGGGCCATCCTGGGTCCTGGTCATACCCTATGTGCCCTGCAGGCCTCCAGCCCGGGGCTGCGCTGTCCCCTGTGGGTCCCAGGACCTACCCGCCGCACACCCCTCAGAGCCCTTTAGCAAATGCCCTCTCTTAACCCCGAGTCTGCTGTCTGGCCAGCTTTGCTCCCAGACACTTCCCACACCTCCAGCTTCAGCGACTGGCTCCTCCCACCGACCTGCTGGCCGGTGACACCTGCAGATGCCCTCCCTGACTCTCGGAGCTGCACCACCAGCCGGGCACCAACCCACGGGCGGCAAGGCTCGCTACAACACGCACGGTCCATACGGTCCCCACGGCTGGCCTCACCCGCGGGTCAGCCCCGGCACCCAGCAGGCCCCCCCCAGACAGACGGCTCTGCCCTCGTGGGTGTGAGCAGCCCCCCTGGGTGGGAGAGGCTTCCTGCCTGAGGCCTCACGTCTGCCTGGACCAGCCCAGCAGGGTGAGGCTGGGGGCCTCGCCTCAGTTTCTTCATCTGGAAAATGGCCCCTTAGCTCCAGCCAGAGGTGGGGCTTTGGGGCCCGAGGGCTGGTGCCCAGCGCCTGGTGCTCCGGGCCTGCCCGGGTTACAGAGAATCGGGTAAGCTTCTCCCACCGGAAGGGGCTGGAATGCTTGACCCTCATTGCTTTTGTGTGTCAGGTGACTGCTCGTCAATAGCAGAGGCTTGGGAAGCTGACCGACGTCCAGCGTTGGCACAAGGACACGTGTGGGCTCCGGGCTGCAGGACCGCGGCCCCAGGTCCTGGATCTGCTCTCGCCTCCCCGGGAGACGCCGCGCCGTGGGGGCCCGTTTGCCTCCTGGTCTGAACCAGGCTCTGCAGGAGCCACCGCGTTCCTGGTGCCCCTTGCTCTGCAACGCGGAGTGACCGCCAGACACAGCCCACCAGTGTCCCTGTCCCTCACCCTCTCCGAGGTGCTGTCCAGAGGACCCTTGGAGAGCCCAGGAGGCCCCACTGGGGGCTAATTTTCTCTCTCACTGCCGAGGGGGCACACTGCCATACACACGCCCTGCTCAAGACGGGTGATGGCCGCTGGCCATCGCCCCGGCCAGGCCAGGAGGTGGCCGCTGCCACGGGAGACCTCACCACAGCACGGGTCATTCCTCCAGCAGAGCTGGCCCGTCACCCGGGGTCTGGGTCTTCTAGAGGCTTCTAAGAGGTATGGCCGTCTACACCTCGTGGGCCCCCACCCGGCGGCCGCCGGCCCGGTGCGGGCCTGACCTCTCTTACCAGCTCGCCCTCGGCGCCCGGGTCCTCCCGGCGGCCCGCTCGGCCTCGCTCGCCCGTGTTCCCTCCCGCGGGCTGCCCGGGAGTCTCAGCAGCTCGCTGAAGAGACGCCGAAAATAACCCCCGGCCACAAGTGCTTTCGTCCCCACAACAGGTGTGTTACTAAGTTAGACCGCACACGTGTCCCCGGCTGAGGTTTGGGGGCACACGCGAGCACCCCTGCGTCCCGGGCGCGGGTCGAGCTGGGACGCGGAACCCGGCCAACGGCCCCTCTCCCCGTGGGTGCGGGCCGCACGTCCTGGCGGCACCGGGCACAGAACCGGGCCGGGGCACCGGCGTCGCAGGCCGTGAATAACACACCAGAACGTTCTGCCACCTCCTGCTCAGAGCGGGGGGCGGTCACACGGGGGCCGTGCGGCCCGCTGCCGCAGAGTCGGGCCTGTCCTGACCGCAGCCGCTCGCACCCAGACTCTGAGCAGGGCCCTGAGCCCCGCCGCGGGTCCGCCGCGGCTGGAGACTCCGTGCCGCAGCACGTGTGACCGTGCGCCCAGCGGCGTCTCGTGGCTCCGTGCCACTGCCTTGGTGCTAAGTGCTGGGCTGACCACTGTTTTACAGGTGGGGAAACTGAGGCACAGGCGGTCGTACCTGCCCGGGTCACCAGGGGAGGGGGGGCTGGGCCTGCCCTTGAGACCTGACCTTCTCACCACCCTGGGCTCTGCCTTATTCACCCTGCTTTGTGGTTGGGGAAAAGGGGGCTCAGAGAGGCTGCCCACCTGCCCAAGGCCGCACGGCTCGTGAGCGCAGGGCTCGGCGTGCCTTCGGCTCTGCCGCCTGCCCTCTGGCGCCTGCCCCGACCCCTTCTTCTCCGTGTGGGAGGCAGGACTGACGGACACAGCGGACGCGATACAGGGTGCGTAGGCGGGGGTGGGGTGGGGACGGCCTTGGTCTCCGCAGAGCAGAGCGGGAGGACCTCCCAGGAGGCCGCGGTTTTTGTTATTTTACTTACAAAGACAGACCATAGACCATTTTAAGCAGCCATGAAAACGGCCGTGGGGCAGGGACATCGTGGGCCCGTCCACTCGATCTGTAAGCAAAATAAGAAAAACACGCTGTCAGGAAAGCTCCGGTGGGAGGCAGGGCTGCCCTGGGGGCGCCCGCCCTCGGCCCCTCCCCCCTGCCTCTTGACAGCAGTTTTGGGGATCAGGACAGTCACCACCTTGGGCCAGTCCATTCCCTTCTTTGGGCCTCAGTTTCCTCCACTGTAAAATAACTGGGTTGTCTGGGCTGGGGGTCTCCTAGAGTCACTTCCAGAAGGACCTCTAGAGAAGTCTACAAGGGTTCTGGTGTCCCCGTCAACACGGGCGGGACACCCCGGTCCCTAAAGAGCTCTCGTCCCGGACGGGGCCTGGTAACTACACTTGGCACCATCCTCCAGGGACCTGAGCCCACGGTCGTAGGGCTTGAAGTCTCCACTGCCAGACAAGCCAATGGTGGGTCCAAAGCAAAACCCAGGACTGAGCCACCACGAAGGGAGGAAGCACCAGACAGGAAGAGATTTGAGGGTCTGAGCTGGAATTAGTAGGCAGAAGCTGTAAGAAGACAGGCTGTGTCCAGACAGCGAGCCTCCCATCACAAGGGGTAATCAAGGACAGGATGAGCCTTAGGAGGGTCCTCCTAACTGCAGAGTAGCTCCTCACATTCCTGCCCAGAGACACCTCAGCCATCCTGACCACCTCCAGAGTCCAACCCCCAAATAAATCTGTGCCCAGGGCGGCCATCAGGAAAAAGCACAGCTCTCAGCCACGGTTCACAGTCTCCAGCTGGCTGGGCTCACAGGCCGGTCCTGGGGAAGCCGGGGGATCTGGGGGCAGGAATCTGTGGCTGAGCACAGGGGCTCCAGCCCCCACCGGCCAGGTGCACGGCTTAGGGGACAACTCAGGCCCCTCTGAGGAGACCAGACACCCAGAAGCCCCATGACATTAAAGTGTCAGCTTAGAAAAGAAAGAACCACGGGTCTTTTGTAACCTCCATGCCCTAGATGAAGCCGGGACCTCCGCTCGGCGGGGGTGGGGTGGGGACAGAAAGGCTGGGGGGCGGGGCAGAGCCACACACAGGCCCCAGCCCTGTCCCTGAGCTGGAGCATCTGCTCCCAGACCCGTGCTTTCTGGAACGTGGGTCCTGGACCGAGGCGGAAAGGGGGACGTGGCCTTGACACTGTGTGGCTGGCTCAGCCCTGGCGCAGACCCCGGAGGGTGGGGTGGCCATCCAGGTGGACACCCGGGGGCCCGGTAACGCACCCGACCTGTCCGATGGACAGCTGCTTGTGACGAAGGTGACCCGGCTGGACAGTGGCGGCGTGAGAGCAAGCCCCGCCTGCCCCGGCCACCACGGGTACCACGGGCACCACGGCCACCACGGGCAGGCACCCCAGGCCCGGGCAGGGCCAGGCTTCACTTCAGTCCCCACTGCTCGTGGGCGCCCTGGATCAGACTTGTCCCCTTAGGAAGGTGAGGGCGCACCTGGGGCCCGGGCCTCGCGCCGCCTCCGGACCACAGCGGGGAGAGGCCGGAGTCTGGCTCAGAGCCAGCAGCCCACAAACAAGCAGCCCAGCCTGGCCCTGAACCCGCGTCTCCTGGCTCCACGGCCAGCACCTTTCTCCAGATGGAGGCCGGGTCGCCCCCAAGCCCTAAGGAACCCGCTGCCCGGCCTCCGTGGCAGCACCAGCACTGTTCACGGCCGGGGACCAAAGCTGGGCCAGGCTGTGCGGTGTGTCCTGGGCTCTGGGTGATGGGAGGGGGTCCGAGGAGGCGGCTCTTACGATGGCGCTGGGGCGCCGCACACTCTCTCCCGGAGACGGGCCTCGCTCGGGTCTCAACGTCTGCGGAAGGGTCCCCAGATCTAGAACTTTCCGGCCTCTAAACATGGGGGAGGAGGTGGCGTGTGGATGCCCTCCACTGCTGGCACACTGCCAAGCCCGGGCCCCGGGGCAGGAACGCCCACGCCTGCGGTCTCTTTACCAACGCACAGCCCCGAAGTCATGGAGTCACCGTGTCTCGGACAAGGGGCAGGCCTCCAGCGGGTGTGCAGGCTGTGGGGGCCTCGGGGACACTGCACAGGCCCGGAGGTCCCGTCTGTCCCCCACGCCCAGGCAGCCCGGGTCCCGCCACCCTCACCCCCACCGCAGCCCGGCGCAGAGCCTGGCCACCCTCACCCCCGCCGCAGCCCGGCGCGGAGCTGGCGCCACCTCTGAGAGGCCCTCGGGAAGGTGCTGTGTGACGGTAGGGACCGCCAGTCCCTCTCTGAGCTCTCAGTAGAGCAGCAGCCTGTGAGGACGCTCACGGCCACTCGGGAAGGGCCTGCACTCACTCACTTGACGTCACAGCAGCTCCCTGAATCGGGGACTGTGGCCACCAGGGCCAGAGAGGCTGGGCAGCCTGCCCGAGGCCACACAGCCACCAACTGGACCTCCGCGCTCAGGCTCTGAGCCACGGTGAGCGCCTCCCTCTAAAGGGCCCAAGGCTGGGCGTTTGCGGGTCCCGGGCAGGGGCCTCCAGCACGGGTCCTGATGCACCGCGGCGCTCAGAGCCTCCAGCAGCGCGGGCCCCGGTGCCCCCCAGGGTTACTCACTTGTGTGGGGCGTGAAGGGCGGGAGCCGAGCGGCCCCCTGGGACGCGGCAGGCGGCGGGGGCGGCATGCTGGGGGGCGTGGAGCGGGGCTGCGTCTTCACCTCGGCCGGAGAGTCGGGCATCGCTGCTGCCTTGTCCTTCCCGTCCGCTGCAGGGCACGGGGCCACGGGGGAGGGGAGAAGAAGAGAGACACGGTGAAGCGGGCCGAGCGGAGGCGAGGGAGCCACGCCGGGTTCGGGCGACGCCGCCGGGGCCCAGGTGGAGGCCCCCCAGCTGATGGCCAGGTGGCTCAGTTCCAGGCCTAGATAAGTCCCAGCTGTGTTCCCAGGTGGCTGACGACCCGCCCACCTGGGGTCAGAGGTCAGGCCTGGGCCAGCCCATTTCAGGTGGGTGGGCTGGGGGTGGGTCGCTGGGAGAATTCAGCCGGAATGGAGCTGGGGTCCTCACTGGGGAGCTTGGGTTTACTGCCCTGGGGACCAGGGGGTGGCGTGTTGCCCCCCGCCTGCCCCACCGCCACCAGGCAGCAGCTTCATCTCCTGGAGGGTGCGTTCAGAGATGTCAGCCTCAAGCCCCCACTTCTGATGCAGCATCGGGTCTGGGGAAGGCCCAGGAACCTGCATTTCTCACAAGGTCCCAGGCACGGCAGGTGCTTGGGGACCCACTGGAGCCCCGTCAGCTCTCAGGTGTGGAAAGTCTCCTCCGGGTCGGGGGGGGGTCTTCCCAATCTTCCCAGGAGGGTCTGGGAGGCTGACCCCTGGGGTGAAGAACCCCTACGGAGCCATCTGCGGGCCTGGGTCATTCCTGGGCCCCGAGGGCCAAGGACACGTCAGGCGGTTCCAGGCCACTCAACACGGGGCGCGCAGAGCAGCAGGCTACACGGCCCTGGACACAGGACAGATTCCCAAGTGGCAGGTGAAGCCCTGCTGAGGGTCAGGGGTGGACATGGCGATGCTGGGGAGGGGGGGCCTTGAGCAAAGGTGCCCAGGTGAGTGACCGGCCACGCAAGCCTGCCGGGACATCGCTCTGCAGGCGGGCGTGAGCCCTGAGCCTCCCCCGCTGTCCCAGCTCAGGTCAGCCAGTGCCTGGGGGGCTCGGAAGCCTCAGTGCGCCGGCTGGGGCTGGGGGCGGCCGGCCTCCTCTGCCCCGGAGCCCGGCCCGGCCGCCCGAGCCCACCCTGCTGACACCGAGGGGGGCTCACCCAGGGCGGGGCTGCGGTCAGGGCTCCGCGCCTGTTAGCTGTCCCCGTGTGGCTACATCCCACGTCCCTTCTCCCAGGGTCCCCACGGGACCAGGACGGACAGACGCACACGTGCACCTGGGGCAGCCAGCCTCTGGCTGACTAGTAACACCAACGAACGGTGTTTACCGTTACCTCGTGCCCAGAGTGGTGTGCCCACCCCCCCCCCACGGCACCTGTGGGGTCGTGACAGTCCTCTGCGCTCTGTCCCTGCAAGGACAGCAGAGAACCGCTCCCCGCCGGGCCCCAGGGAGCCGGGAGGCCACCAGTCGCTAGCAGCTACCCGGCCACGCCGCACCTGCCGGCCACTCAGCTGCAGCCGCTGGCCTGCCTCCCGCCGGGCGCCCTGCCCCCCGCGGCCCGCCTGTCAGGGAGCTGACAGCCGGGCACACGTGCGCTGCAGCTGTGGGGCCCATCAGCGGCGCACCCGGCCGCAGGGCCGGCGGCCAGTCCCTGGTGACAACCAAAGAAGGCAAAGGCGGCCGGCCCCGCGGGCCCCAGGCCACCCTGCAGGGTGCAGACCCGGCCCTCCTGCCCTGCATCTGCAGTGTCACCCAGGGCGGGGCCTGGGGGGCGTTTCGGATGCCAGGCTGGGACACGGGGGACACGGGGCCTGTTCCCACTCCGACCGGGGGCTTCACCTCAGCCTCGCCCTCGGGAGAGGGTGGAGGGAACCTGCCAGGGCCGCCGGCCGGGTGCACGGAGTCCCCACCGCCTCTGAGCACCTGGCTGGTGGACACACGTGTCCCACGGGCGCACGCCGGGCCTGAGGAGGGGTCACGGAGGACACAGGCAAGCGCTCACGGCTTGTTCCCATGCTGCTGTCGCCCTGGTTCACAGGCACAGAGACGTGCGGTCTGCCGAGGGCGCACAGCAGCAGGGCCGTGTTGGTCTGCAGGACTCGGAAGGCCTCACTGTCCTCAGCACACAGCCTTCCAGAAGAAGCCGCGGGGTCGGGGTGACAGCGGCGCACCGCTGGGGCCTCGGGGTCTCCTGGACCTCATCGGCGTCCCAGCGCTGCTCCCTATGCCCCTCCGGGTGGGGTAGTGGCCTGCACACAGGCACCTGGTGAACTTCGGCAAAGGCTTTGGGGCAGTTTGTGTGCCAGGACCCCGCTGTCACGGCTGCCCTCAGCACAGGCCCCGGCCCAGAAAACGAGGCCCTCGGGGAAGAGCCGCATGGGCTGTGGTGCTGAGGAACAGCATTTGTGCTGAAGGAACAGAGAGCGCAAAGGCCAGAGTGTTCAGGGCGTCCAGGTGAGAAGCGCCAGGAAGGAGGGCTGGCCGGGCGGGGCCGGCGGTGTGGGCAGGAGGGGCCACTGCAGGCGCACACAGCCGCCTTGGCCCGCTCGCCGGCTCCTTGCCACCCCTGCCCCTCCTGGGCCCACGTGCCACACCCACCTCTGTGCTCCTTCTCCAGCACCCAGGGCACCCCCACTCTGAGCCCTGCGCACCCCGCCTGGAAGGCTCCTTCCCTCCCGGTAGCTCTGCTCTGGCCTCCCTTGCTCAGGAGAGGGGCCCCGACACTTCAGATCGGAGGAGACAGGGCCAGGGCCGGCCTGTTATTGTCACTAGTTATCAGCTCCTCCCTGTCCCTGAGCCCCCGGGCTGTGCGGGAGCCCCAGCCATGCAGCCTGCGGGCGAACCGAGCCACCGCACGGGGTGGGCTCCCCTGGCGCTGGCTTCCTGCCCGGCCCCCGCCCAAGGCCCAGTGCCAGGTCAAGGGCTGCTCCCTGGTTCCCCGAAGACCCTCATCGAGGCTCAGACTCCCCGCGGCTCCCCCATGGGGCTGGCTGGCCTCAGGGAGCAGGGGTGTGGGGGAAAGGGCCCCACCAGCAGATGCCAGGTGCTGGCAGCCGGGGAGGGGGACAGTCCTGCTTCCCGCCCAGGCTGCCGAGGGAGCCGAGAGGGCTGGACAGCCTGCCACCCGGACACCCCGGGAGGCGCTCTCTCCCTCCCTGGCTCTCGGGGCCCCAGCACCCCTGCCTCCTCACCCCAGGCTCCACACACAGCATCTGGCCGGATCCTCACGCCGTCTCCAAAACGCACCGTCAGGGCCTCAGGTGTCACGAGGACTCCCCAGGGTCACCTGGCCTGCCCTGCCCCCCGACACGCCCCGGGCCATCCCACACTTCTGATTCGGGGGTCACCCGAGGCCCTCAGCCCCACAGACCCGCCACCGATGGCGGGAGCTCCCCTCCAGAGGCCTTTGGTTCAACAGATCCAGTCCCACCTTTTTCCTGTGACGTACGTGTTCGTAATCTTTATTTCAGAGAGAGCGAGCGGTGGGGGTGGGGGACAGAGACCGAGTCCCAAGCAGGCTCCACACTCAGCACGGAGCCCGCCAGGGGGCTCGATGTCACAGCCCCAGGACCATGACCTGAGTGAAAACCAACAGCTGGACGCTCAACCGACTGGGCCCCCCAGGCGCCCCTCTCTTACGATATTAACATATAACAAGATGACAGCTGTCCCCACGCGGGGCTTTGTGTGTTCCCCGCGAATCAGCTTGCCTCCCCCGCAGGCCAGGGGGAGCAAAGGGACCCCAAGGATGATTTTTATTAGGAATCCCATGTGATAACAGAATTCCATGATCTAATTTTAGATAACGCAACTGACGCTCAGAGAAAGCTAGTGCCGGGCTCGGGGTCTCGGAGCCTGCGGGGCGGAGGGGTGAGCCCCCAGCAGCACGGCCGGCTGGTTGATCAGAAAGTTCTGAAGCCAGAGCAGCCGGACCCTCATCCAGCCGCCCGGGAACGGGACGTGGGCCAACCAGAGCCTGAGGACGGCCGCCTGGGGCTGGAGCTCCGCCGTCCCGGGGCCCAGCTCGGGCAGGCGATGTGAGGACCATCTTCCCGGCTGCGGGGAGCCCTTTCTGATCTTGGGGGCCCCAGCCAGCAGCGTCCCTGTGCCACCCCCCCGGCCCCGCTGCCATCCTATCAGCAGCGAGGGCCAGGCCCCGCCCCGGGGATGCGGACACCTGTCTCCGCAAGCCAGGGTCCTGCCACATGAGCGGAAGCAAGCATGGAATCCAGAGACGGGGTGCCGAGTCCTGTCACCAGACGCCGGGGTCCCCCCAGCACCCCTGGAGCCCCCTGCTGAGTCTCGGCCGGAGCCGTGGCCTCATGCCGACGCAGGCGGGGACGACCGTGGGAGCCGCAGGCCCTCACCCTGTGGGCCGGGCTCGGGGGCAGGAGCCAGGGAGCCCACCCAGCATGCGCGGAACAGCACCTTCCTTACAGGGAAGGCCCAGACCGCAGGCGCGACCTTCCCGCAGCCCTCCGCGGCTCTTCCGGTCTCCTCCTACGGATGGGGAAACCGAGGCCACACAGCTGCGTGGGGGGCTGGAAATCGCCTGGGCAGCTCAGCCACTGGTCCACAGCCTGCGGCGCCACCCCCCCATCGTCTGTCCACCCCCCCAGGGGCTCTCCCGTGGCAGGTCCGGCCTGCACGCGGGGGGCTGGGGCCGGGCGTCCCAGCAAGCGGAGGAGCCGAGGCGCGGCGAGCAGAGGCCTGAGAACATTCCCAGACCTCCGCCCGCAGCCGCAGACCCCAGGGACGCCCTGCGTCTTTCCCAGACAGAGAATCCAGTCCCCAGCTGATCTCTAATCCGTCCGCAGAGGAAGCGGCCCTCCAAGGCCGGGCGGAGCTGGTGGGAAACAACATGGAATGTGCCGGAACAAGCCACCCCATCCATCACTGTCCCTGTCCGGCTGTGGTTCCCAGCCCGCCCGCCCTAGCTGAGAACTGGCCACAGCCCAGAGCTCCCAGCCCTGGGCTTCTAGAATCTTCCCCTGCCCGCCTCAAGTCCATATTGCTGCCAGAAGTAACAAGCCCTTACTTTGGTCATTTAGGTCTGATTTCTGCTGGTACTTTATCTGACCCTTACAAAGGTCATGAGAAAGTAGGAAGGTGGGCAGGTAAACTGCCTCAGGGCCTTTGCACAGGCAGGGACGGGTACCGACAGGGAGGTAACAAAGCCATGGCGATAAAGTCCTGAGTGCACGCTGGGTGAGGCCACACGAATCACCCCAGCTCACCCCACACACGCAAACGCGGCGCGCAGACGAGGAAACCCGGCCCGGGAAGGCCCCGTGGGCCTCAAACCCAGGTCATCTGGCCCCAGAAACCACTCTCTCTGTGGAACCTTGGGATGTGCCCCCAGTCGAGACCGGGCAGGGCCCAGCTTCAGGGCCTGCTGCCCAGGACGCAGCCCCACCCCAGAACCCCTCCTGGAGCTGGTGCTCAGGCCCGGGGGAGGCGGGGGCTCTGGGAGCTCGCGGCCCCGGCACCCCTCTGCAGAGGGCAGAGCACGGGGGTGTGGCAAGGACTCTGGGCACGCTGCCCCCAGCCTCAGGGTCCACATCCATACGCAGGGGATACAGAGTGACTTCGGTGGCCCTGGTGGTGCTGAGGCCAAAAGCAAACCCACATTTGCAACAAACGCCCATTTCCTGTCCGTCCATAAAGCCCCTCCCCGGTCGCCGGGCCAAGGCCAGCCTCATGGAGCGCTCCGTAGCCCAGCAAGGCCGGCCTCACTGTCCCCACACAACGAGGGCGCCACGGGGCAGGAGGGGGCAGAGCCGGAAGCCGGACTGTCCCTGGCAGGGGGCTGGCAGCGGGCCCCTGTTCTAGAACTCTGGCCGAGGTGAATCCACACGCTCACCCTTCTCGGGAGCCACGGGGGCAAGCTGGCCTCTGAGACCGATTTCCCACGACCGGTACAAAGTGGCCTCCCTGCCCCTCAGCCTGAGAGTGCCCACAGGGTCCTCCGTGCCTGGCCCTTCTCTGCCCTCATCTCCCACACCCTCCCCTGTTGAGTCCACTTAACTGCTCCTACCTCAGGGCCTTTGCACTGGCTGTTCCCTCTGCCAGGGACTCTTCCCCCAGATACCTTCACCGAATCATGAGCTCACGCGCTCTGCATCTTTGCCCGAAGGCAGCCTTCCCTCTCAGAGAGACCGAGTACCTGGACCAGCACCGGGCACGCAGCGGGCACGCAGTGGGCACGCACTGCACACGCAGCGGGCACGCAGTGGGCACTCCGTACTTGCTGAATGACAACCAGGGGAGCCCAGGGAAGCACAGGTCCCTGACAGCAGCCTCCCCCCCCTCAAGGGCTCCCTCTGGCACATGTGAGTCCTGCCCCTCGGCTGTATGTGCGCCGCTGGAGGGTGTGGGAGCCCAGCTCTGCTCACCTGCCCCAGGAAGGGGGCGTGCAGGCCGCACAGCTCGGAGGGAAGGGCGGTGACCCGTCCCCTGCAGACCCTCCAGCCACCCCTGTGGGGAGCCCCGCCCCGGACCGACATAGATCTGCCCGTCAGAAGCCCCTCGTCTGTCCGTCCAGGCGGTGCTTCCAGGGTCCTGAGCGGACGGTGACTGCACCCTCCTCACACACCCACTTTACCAACAAGAACACTGAGGCCCAGGGTCACAAGCAAGGCAGACGCCCCATAGGGACCTCCCGAGGCTCCCTACGTCCTTCCCTGTCAGGCCCAAGCTGCTGTGCCAGCTGGGGCTACACGCGATCCTGCCCAGCTGCCCGCACAGCCTCGGCCGTGTCCTCCAGGCCCCCACCGCCCCTCAGCACCGACGCCATCCTGCCTACTGGACGGCGGGGGACCAGGGGTCTCACCCAAGGCCACAGCTCAACAGACTGCCAGGTCCGTCTGTCCCTCCTCTGGGACAGGAGCTCCGCGTGGGGCCCAAAGCTCCCTCCTGGCCCCCTGCAGGCCCGACCCGGAGCCCACGAGGGGGTAGGAGAGTGCAGGAGGGGGTCGCACGGGTGCCAGGGTGCTCGAGGTGTGTTCAGACATGGATGCCACACAGCCCAGCAGTGGGGACGGCGGCCAGGCACATGGCCTCCCAGGGGCGGGCGGCTGTGATGCCCAGAGCAGGTTCCCCCCAGTGCTCAGCACCGCCAGGGGCTCTGCGTCCGGGTGGAGAGCAGACATCCCTCTGGCTCCTTCGATCGGTGCAGGTTTCCTGGCCGCGGGGAAAGGGGCTGGGGCGGGGGGGGGGGGAGCTGTGAGAGGCTGGGCTGCAGGGCGGGGTGGGAAGGTCAAGGGGCCCCCCCCCGTGTTGGCAGTCACCCCCTTGGGGGCCGTAGAGCTCTGGGCAGGGCCTGGGCCCAGGAGGCGGGCAGCAGCTCACCCCGGACACGGCCCAGAGTGGCCGAGCTGCATGGTTCCCGGGGGCGGGGGGGGGCAGAGACTGAGGCAAGAGATCTCGTGTGGGGGAGGGGGCACCGAGCCCCCAGACCTCTATGGTCCTGCCCCTCAAGTGCCCCTCCTCCTGCACGGCCACCCCCTTGCGATGCGGACCTTTCTCCTGGCCCCGGGGGGGTCTGTCAGAAGCCGCTCTGGCGGGGGGGCGGGCAGGGGCTCCCCGGTGCCCGTGGGCGTGTGTGGGATAAGCAGGAAAACTTGGGCATGAATTCCTAGGAAGACACGTGTTTCACAAGGGTCCGACCAGCGACAGATGGGGGCCACCAGGGTGAGGAGGGGTGAAGGGGCTTTGGGGGGCTGCCTGCCTTCAGGGCAAACCCAGGACACCGGGTGACCCTCCACGTCCAGACGGGTGGGTTTGACCAGGAGGCGCCAAGGCCAAGGTCAGAGGGGAGGCTTGTCTGATCCCAGCACAGCCTCGCGGGATTGGGGGCGGGCCCTGATGGGTCCCAGGCGCCTCATGCACCTGCTCGTTACTGCGGCCCCGAGGCCTAAGTCCGAGCACGGACACACAGGGGTCAGTGTTTTCCCTCCGCTGGTCGCCATGGGCCTTCCGCGGGGGGGCCACGTCCATCCAGGGCCTCCCACCCCACCGCCCAGTGCTGGGCCACTGTGGCCTGCCTGGCCCTTGTGCCTGTGGGGCTGTGGCAGGGGTCACAGGTCACTATGGCAACAAAGCGGGCCGGGACTCAGGAAAACAGGCTGCCCCCCCCCCGCCCCGTCTTGCTTTGCAAACCTCGAACTCGGAGAAACGGCACGTCTCTGAGCCTCAGTTTACCCATTGGTAAATGGGGCCCATAACTCCTGCCTCTGCGGTGGGGGTGGTCTTGGACAAGAGCCCACAGGGGCCTCACAAACCAGGTTCTGGCTGGCTACCCCCATCCCCGTCTCTGTCCCCTGGCTGGACCGTCAGTGGCCTTTCTCCTCTGGGCCTTGGTTTTCACACCTGAGGAGGGAGGGGGGACCACACCTGAGGAGTCACTGACAGGTGACCCGCGGACGGTGTCCAGCAATCAAGGGCGCGGTGTGTGCTCAGCAAGTGGCGGCCGGATGAAGATGTGCATGGGGCGGGCCCTGGCGCGGGGTCCCAGGGGGAAAGGACTCGCCCCCACACCCTGCACAGCTTTGATTTTAAACTCGCTCCCTTTGCTGAGAGCCGTTCACGTTCTGGGCGCTGAAACCCTCTGTCCCTCAAATCCTCCTGAAAAAGCCATGAGGTGTCAGAGCCCGAGGTGCGGGGGGAAACCGAGGCACAGAGTGAGGTGTCAGAGCCCGAGGTGCGGGGGAAACCGAGGCACAGAGTGAGGTGTCAGAGCCCGAGGTGCGGGGGGAACCGGGCACAGAGTGAGGTGTCAGAGCCCCAGGGCCACACAGCCATCACACAGCAGACCCCACGTCTACGGCTGACGTCCCCAGCTGGTGGCCGACAGAGGTGGTCTCTCCCTGTGCACGTGGGCAGAGGGGCTCACAGTGAAGACCGCTCGTGGCCACAGAGGGGACACTGTGTTGGTGTCTGGGCCGCCCTGAGCAGTGACAGGGAGCCGGTTGGCCTGGGCGGGAAAGTCCCGTCTCGAGAGGACGCAGCCCCAGCAGGGCGGGCCTGCAGCGCCAGCCCAGGGGTCCCCTCCGGGCCAGGCCTGCCCACCCCGTCTGACCCGGTGCGTGGCCTCAGGCAGCGAGACCCCATCCCGGCCGCACGCGGCCTGTCCGTCTCTTCCCAGCATCTCTGGGAAAGCGCGGCCTATTCACTCTCTACAGACAAAGAACCTCGCCGAGAAGCAGGACGACGGGGTGAGACCGTCCAGC
>PISW01006044.1:79254-94878 GCA_004023785.1 Mungos mungo
CCCCCCCCCCCCCCCCCCCCCCCCCCCCCCCCCCCCCCCCCCCCCCCGCCCCGCCGCCCCGCGATCGTCCTGAGTCGGTTCTCACGTCCACTGCCTGTCGTCCTGTGGCCGCTAACCCCCAGACGGAGCCCAGACAGCGCCTGGCACAGGCCGGCCTGCGGGGTACCCTCGACGGTCTGCTGATGGGCCTGCGAAAGAACCAGCGCCCCCACCTGCCGCCCCCACGCAGCTCTGGCCCCCACCCTCCTCAGGTTCCGAGCTCGGCTCCCTATGGTGCGCGGAGCCTGGGCGGGGCTTGGCTGGGGCCCAGCGAGCAGCACCGGACCCTCCTCCTCCTGTGAGGACGCGTCACAAAACCCCTCCCAGGCCCACGCCCCTTGCCGAGTGAGCGCCAGTCTCCATCTACTCAACGTGGCCGGGAGGTCCCTGCCCTGCATCTGGCCGGCCCAGGGCCTGGCTCTGGATGTGGGGACAGGAGAAGTGATGTCAGCCAACTCTGAGCCGGGACACAAGGGCGTCCGCTGCACTGGCTCTCTTGGGCCAGCCTGCCGGAGGACGGGACTCTCGTGGGGCAGAGCTGGCTGGGCTGAGGCCCCCGGCACGCGAGGGTCCCCCCACAATCAGCAGAGCTGGAAGTGGCCAGGGGGCCTGCCTGACCTGCCAGCCCAGAGAGCTGGGAGCCAGCGGAGTTCGGGGTGGTTTGTTACACGGTGATAACTGATGGATACATAGTGTATTTAGAACCGCAGCACAAGGACCGCGGGGGCCGGGACCCCGTCACACGGAGGGCAAACGGAAGTCGGCTCCGTGACTCCTGCCTCTCTGCTCCTCCTCCCTCTCGGGGGGGGGGGTCTCGGTGTGGCAGCCACGTCCCCCTCAGGGGACACAGGTTATCTGGGAGGGAGTCTGTCACTGTTTACGGGTGACGACGGGGGACAGGTGAGGTGGCCTCCGCAGAGGGCTGTTAAGGAAATTCTCAGGTCAGCGCAACACGGCAGAACCTTAAAAATCCTGCCGCAGGTGCATTGGCTGTAGAAACAGCTTTCTGGTGTGGACCAGCCTGAGCCGCGGCGCCGCAGGGCCCACCCGGGCGCAGCCGCGGGAACAGGAGCGTCACCAGGCACTTTGTCAGGAGCGCGGGGCCAGCGGGCCGCGGCGGGCCGTGTGCGGAACCGCGCAGGCAGCGGGGAAGACGCTCGCCGCACCCACAGCGCGCGGCCGCGTGGACGGCGCCGGGCCCTGGACTCCGTGCGTGGCAGGAGGCCCCCGCGGATACCACCCAAGCACGTGGGAAAGGGACCACGCGTCGGACCCGCAAGCGAAAGCACGTGTCATTCTGTCTTGGAAACCAACGCGCACAGAGAAGCGACGAGAAAGGGCCGTGGCGGCGAGGACGCGGCGCACTCTGGGCCGTGGGGCCCGGAGCTCCGGTGCCCCAAACAAGCAGTGGGGGGCGAGGCCTTCTCAGACCCGAGCTGGCGGCGTCCCGCGCCCCCACCTTCCACACGGTGCGGGGGGGGGGGAGCTCAGAGCCGCCGGACTGAAACCTCCCGCGCTCTCCAGAGGGCCGCCAATGCGACCCAGATGCCGGCCCGCGAGCCCCGCGGTTGGCCCACGAAGGGGGCACATTCCTGGCCCAGCTGCTGGGGCTGCGGAGCCACGGAGGGAGGGGGGCGTCCTGACATCTGGCCGCCTGCTGGGGGGAGGGGCAGCGGCAGGAAGGGGTCCCTCCCTGCCCCGCGCTAGTCCTGGAGCTCTGGGAGTCCCCTCCCAGCCCCTCCCATGCACATCTGCCACCAGGGGGAAGTGGCCCGTCTGCACACTGGCCTGAGTGTCACTGGGATGTGACAATGAACGCCCTGGCATGGCTGCCTCGTGGTGAGAATATACAGAGAGTGACTGGCAGGTGGACAGACGGACAGACGGACAAATGGACGGACAGATGCATGGATGGATGGATGGACGGACGGATGGATGTACAGGTGATTGGGTGGGTGGATGGATGGACAGACGGGTAGGTGGGGCAATACACAGATGACTCGATGTGTGGGTGAATGGATGGGTGGATGGATGGATGGACAGGTAGATGGACACACAGATCTGTGCGACTGTGGGAGAAGCCCAGTTCTGCGGCTGAGCAGGTGGGGTTTAGCTCAGGGCCTTCTCTCTCGAGGGGCCCTTTTCAAGGCTCCTCACTTTTCTGAGCCTCAGCTTCCCTCCCTGTGCACCGGGGGCAAGGGTGCTCTGACGACTAAGCAAGTGCCCATCAGGTGAGCGCCCCACTCACGCACCCGGCCAGGTCAGGACGGGGAGGGAGCTGGGGACCCCGGGAGGGCCCTCCCCTGGGCGGGGGACAGTCAGCGAAGTCTCCTGGGGTAACGGACACGGACACAGAGATGTGAACAGGAGGCTGGTCGTAGTTTGTCCCCATGAGGGGCTGAGACAGAGCACCGGGCGGGGGCCAACACAGGCAGGGTCTGCGGGGTGCCTGTGTGCCTGTTTCCCGTGAGAGGGGGGAGACCCCAAGAAGATGCAAAACACCCCGGAGTTCTGAAAGGTGACCTAAGACACATTCAGAGTCTCTGAAAGGAAAGAGAGGCCGCCCTCGGGGAGCAGGGGGACGAGATGTCCTCCTTTCCGCACTCCCTTCCACACCAGCCATCACCGCTTTGAACCCATGCCCTTGACTTACATTTAACCTGCCCGCCAGCCCCCAGCACTGCCCCGCCCACCAGGAAGGAGACAATGATGGCGAGTGACAGGCAATGACAAACCGTCACAGGAGCTAATAAGCGGATCTCGGCACCACGGATTGCTTAGTTAAGGAAAGGACTTGAAATCCAAGGAGCTCACGTGTCCTTGGGCCTAAGTCAGCCAGGCTGCCCGCTGAGGTGACAGATGCGGGGGGGTGGGGGGCACAGACTGCCCCGGGGGGCACATCTGGGCCTTGTGTCCAGGGTCAGAGAACCTTCCAGTGTCACGGCGGGCCGTGGGCGGGAGGCGCCGGGAGGTCCAGCCGGTCCGCGGAGGGTCTGGAAAGCCGCCAGGCAGCCAGGATTCGCCTCCGCGGGCAGTGAGGCGCCACGGAGGGCCCAGCTGATCCCTGAAGTGTTTTCATTGTTCAAGTGACGTGCAAGTTGGCTGCCTGTCACCTTGAACTCTCCAGGGGAAAGCTGCCCGAACCTAAAACAGTAGTGCTGTCCGCACGAATGCTAAGTAACAACCAGGGGCTGGCGCTTTGACCTGCACGTGTGTCCACCCGAGAGCCCTTCCCTAACCGCTGGCCCCCAGCCACAGAACGGCCACCCGCGTGGCCCGTGTGGACGCCGCTCACCAGTCACGTGCACGCAAGAGACACGGATGCAGACAGGAGTGTGGCACCCAGGACACGGCGACCTCTCTGAGCCTCACAGTCTCCCCCAAGGGGCACAGACACAGTACGCCTGGCGACAGCACCTGAGGGACCCTGGGGGACACCGTGCAGACAAACCCGCAACGGGAGCGGCTGCAGGAGATGTCGGCCCAGGGGGGGCGGCCCGGGCGTGGGGAGGGGCCTGGCTGACCGTCCCCGGGCTGGCTCTGACGTTCCCTCCCCACTGTCACGAGGAGGACGGCCCAGCAGGTACGCCTGAGCTGCGGTGAGAGTCGGCCCCTCACAGCTCGATGCCGGACGTAGGGACCTGGGACGGGGCGGAGCTGCGGCTCCCAGCCCCACTCAGAGGCACACGCTCACCCAGGGTCCCCTGCCTCTGCCTCCGTGGGGGTCCGGGGGCTGCTGGAAGATTCCCGCTTCCTCTGGGAGAGCCCTTGGTTAAGGCAGGAGGCCAGCCTGACACCCTGAGACCCTCACTTCCCAGATGTTCAGAGAGGTTCAGGCCCCGCTGCAGGTCACACAGCACCGGAGGAGGGCTTGCGATCCCTGCTCCCCTCCTCAGATATCCGCGGCTTGGTTGATTTTATGATTTAACCCCGGCCACGCAGGAGAGGCCTGGAGGCAGGGCGGCCTCAAAGCACGTCGGGGGGGGGGAGGGAACGGCGCCCGACTCACGGGGGCTACTGCCCACATTCCTCGGGCTGGGAGCTGTGGGGCCCTCCCCCTGGTGGATTCTGGAACATTCCGTCTTCTTGTCCCAGGAGCCATCAAAAGGGCTTGGAAACTCAGCCTCGCGTCACCCAGAAGGCACGGCCCCGACTCCCAGCGCAGGTGCCGGGAGCCCCCGGGGTGGCTCGCCCAGCTGCCGGGCATTCGGGGCGCGCCCCGGCCAAGCTCTTCACGCCTGGTGCAGGCCCGCTCTTCCCTACTTCCAGGGACGTGGGCGGCGTGCCCCCGGTGAGCCCGGCATCGGCGGCCGTGGGCAGGGAGAGCCCCCCACGGGGCCACGCTCCACCGGCGAGGACCCGGGGACAGGGAAGGGGGGTCCCCGGCCCTCCACCCGCCGCCCGCAGCCTCCGTGGACGGCTCTTGTCGACGCTTCCGGAGGTTTCTGCTCAGACACAACCGTACAAAGAGGCAGACCCGGCCCCAGAGCGCGAGCCCGCCGCCGGCCCTTCTCCGCGGGGCTCAGGTGCGTCCGGAGGCGCCGACCGGGCGGCGGGCGTGGCCTGCAGCGTCTCCTGCCCGACACCTGCCAGGCTCCTCCTCGGAGAGTGAACAGGGGTCGAAGAGGAGACAAGCACGGATCGAGTGTGCCAGGCCGCCATGCATACAGCAAGTGCCAACTTGGGGCCAGCCCGCGCACAGGTACCCCCGGGACACTCGCTGAGCGGCCCCGCGCTCACCTGTCCTGCCCGCGGCACACGCGGGGCCCACGACGCACCCTCTTCCTCGCCGAGAGCTCCCGTGACCACGGAAGGTTCTAGAGCCGTGCGTCACGGGCACCATGAGCACCATGAGCACCTCACCTGGATTGTTACTTATTCTACTCCACTCGGTGCACAACGTCCACGCGGCAGGCCCGCCCCGCCAGGCGCCAAACTGCAGGTGGAAAGGCCCCCCCCGCCCCTCCCCCAGGGCAGTGCCGCACCTGCGCGTCCACCTTCTGCCCAAGCGGGGTCCCCTGCTCCCCAGAGCCATCTCGGGAGGCGGCGTCCCCACCACCTGGGAACACCACCTCCTTTCTCTGAGTTTAAAGAAAGCAGCCTCCTCTGGAAGCAAACCTGTGAACGCTCGGCCTCCCTGGAGGCGGGGCCGGCCGGGCCCTCACGAGAGGCTGGGGGGGACCGAGGGATTTCAGCTCTTTTTAGGAAGGGGGAGGAAAATATTTTTAAAAATGTGTTTTACAAGCCTGGCTTTGCCATTGTTTATGTAAACAGGTAAATTGTTTCCTGCCTCAATTAAAAACATCTGCCACATAAATGAATACCAATTAACTCATCCTGTTTTTAATTACTCTGTTAATTACAGGCAGGCAGCAGAAAGGACGGCTGGGAGTAGGGAAGTAGTGCGGTCCCTCCCCCAGCTTGGCAAGGATCTGGAGTGTGTCTGGCTCCTGTGGGTGAGGGTGGCAGGGAGGTGGTGGCAAGGTGCCAGCCGGGATTCCCCGATCCGGGGCTGTCGCGCGGGCACCTCTTCCCAGGGCCCTCGGCCCACAGCCACGAAGGTGGAGGCCCTCCTGCCCCCCAGGCACCGAAGACGAAGGAGGGGTCTTCACGGTGCTCCCTCACATCCTGGCCCCATTTTGCTGGGGGAGGGGAGGCGGCCAGAGAGACGGGGGCCTGGATTGCGCCCAGGAAGGGCTGTGTGGAGGGGATCGGAGACCCCCTAAAAGCAGGCACTGCTGGGAAGTGATACTGGAGCCCGCAGCTGCTGACGGACACCTGGCTGAATGCCTGCCCCGCCCGCTCCTCCAGGGAGCTCCCTCGCCCCTGCCAGCATCTCCAATGATCCTGACCCTCCCTGCGGTTTGTCACCACCCAGCCCGCTTGGCCCGCTTCACTCTCCAGCCCAAGGACACGCGCCCAGGACGCACTACTCGGCATTTACACGGAGGCTTCTGGGGGCGGGCACAACCCATCCAAGGTCCCCGCGTGCCAGAGCCGGGTGCACACCAGGACTGCAACTCCGGGGCTTGTGTTGGTAGTTGAGTAGTGCGGTCTACACCACAGCAGCCACACTCTGGTTCTCTCCTTCCTGGGGCATCTCAGGGTCCTCGCTACACCCTCAAGGGCACATCCTGCCTCCCATAGACACGAGTGGCTGTCAGGCCCCCTTCCGATCTCTTCCCCCAGATTTCCCCGGTTATAGACGCTGACATGGTCAGAGCCTGTCCAGGCTGAGGGGCCCATAGATCTGCACCTGCATGCCAAGTCCAGGCAAGAAGTGGGCACCAGGGCCGCTCGTAAGAAAGAGAGACATGCTGTCAGCCCAGGCACACTCAAAAAGAAGGGAGGGCCGTGATCCATTAGCCATGTCTGCCCCGGGCACAGGCTGGCCGGAGATCGACTAGCCACGTCTGCCCTGGGCACAGGGTAGCTGGAGATCGACTAGCCACGTCTGCCCCAGGCACAGGGTGGGGGGAGATCGACTAGCCATGTCTGCTCCGAGCATCAGGGTGGCTGGATATCGACTAGCCATGTCTGCTCCGAGCATCAGGGTGGCCGGAAATCGACTAGCCATGTCTGCTCCGAGCATCAGCATGGACGGAGATCGACTAGCCATGTCTGTTCCGAGCATCAGGCTGGCCGGAGATGGACTAGCCATGTCTGCCCTGGAACAGGGTGGCCGGAGATGGACTAGCCATGTCTGCTCTGAGCATCAGGCTGGCCGGACATTGACTAGTCAGGTCTGCCCTGGGAATCAGTGTGGACGGAGATGGACTAGCCATGTCTGTCCCGGGCATCAGTGTGGCCATGGTGGGTATGATATCTATGTATTGGCACATGAGGATCCAGCCCACCCCTCACTCCCCTGGCGAGAAACCTGATGTCTACAGTGTTCTAGGACACTATGCCTATCCTGTTTGTGGGTGCCTATTCAGGGGGCTGCCTGCACTGGGGGGCCTTCTCGGAGTGGGTCAGCAAAACACAAAGGGATAGGCTAGAGTCTACCCCTGCCATCCCCAGGGGGCAGATCCCTTCAACGCTGGGTCCTGGCTTGCAGCCCTCAGCACCGGTGACAACCCCCTGCCTGGATTCCAGTTCCGGCCTCTGAGGGAAGACAGGGAAACAGCCCAGGCTCCTGGCTGACAAGACGTTAACTTGGGTGATTCTCCCAACAGTCTGGGAGCTTGTTCTGTTATTTAGAAATAATAGTGAAAACCTAAAACATAGGTTTTACGGAGTGATGATCTCCGTCCACGCTGATGCCCAGGGCAGACATGGCTAGTCGATCTCTGTCCATGCTGTGCCCGGGGCAGACACGGCTAGTCGATCTCCGTCTAGTGAAAACACTCCTCCCATTGTATAGACGGCACAACAGAGGCACAGAGAGGGTAACTGCCCAAAGCATACAGCTTAGGCCAGAGCGGGCATCATGACCCAGTCCCAGCAGCTCCACGCGCGCCTGAGCTCACACAGCTGCCCGGCCCCAGCCTGGTCCCCAGATATCCAAGCCTCCCCGAGTTGGCAAGCAGGGAGGGGAAGCTGGAGGAGCCTCTCAGCGTGCCCCGGGCATGCAGGGGCTGGTGAGGGGGTGGGCACAACCCTCAGGTTTGAAGCCCGTGTGTGCCCACCTCCTGGCCACAGCCGGGCATGGCCCCAACATTTCCCCTGAGAGGTGGAGGGGTGCTCACCTCTGCTTCGAAGCACAGGCAAGAGGACTCAGCCCTTCTGCAGCTCTCTCTGCCCACTGCCCCCTGCCTGCCTCCTCTTCCAGGCAGGCCACCAGGCTGATCTGTGTGTTGCCCGGTGGTCTTCTGAGCCATTGGCAGCCAAGACCCCATTTCTCAGGACCCACCAGCAGGCTGTCCGGGGAACGTGCACCCTCAGCCCTTGGCCCGGGGCGGAGGTCTCTCCTTCAGACCTTCTGCAAAGTACATTTCCTTTCCACACCCAGCAGCCATCGTGAGGTCTGCGCTGTTTCCGCGGGGCCTTCTAACCGACTTGAGCTATAAAATGCATCTAACAGCAGTGAAGTCATTGGGGGACAGGGACTCCCCACAGCACGGGGGGCGGCGGCGCGTCCTGACGGGGGGTGGGGGGCGGCTTTCCAGCGCAGACGCGCTCCCGCCACAAAGCCTGTCGCGGCCCCAGCGGCTCTCTGAGGGGCAGCAGGGAGCCGACTGCCCCAAGGCCTGTCCTTCAGGGCCAGGGACCCCTGGCCAGCTGCCAGCCGTGGGTGGTCCGGACGCAGGGCCTTGCCCACCGGCGGACGAGCACTCCGTTCCGGCCTCGCCCACCGGGGGTGTGAGGCCCGAGGGTGCAGCGGCCAGGACCGGGGACCCCCGCTCACCCCGGGGACCCCCACCTGCTGGAGGGGCTGCGCCTCGGGGCTCAGCCTCTCGTGCCTGAAACCTGAAGGAGGGGCTCCTCCGTCCCCACGAGCCATTTCTGCTCCAGAGTGCAGAATCGCCCTGCCGGCGTCCCCCGGGGACCGCGGGCGGCGGGGGACATTCACGACAGGCGCAGACCCGGGAGAAAGCAGACATCGCGGGTCAGTGAGCACTCTCGGTGCCGGGCTGGGGCTCGGTGTCCACACCTGGCACCGGCCCCCGGGGCAGGGAGCGCGACAGCGACCGCCATGTCCCCGCCCCGCCCCCACCTTGGGCGGGCGCCAGGCGGGCAGATGGGCCCGGTGCTGGCGCAGCCGCCGCGGCAGCTGTGCCGGGGGAGGCGGGGGCGGGGCCCGGCCCCACCGCCTCCCTCCTATGCAGGAACCTTCTGGATGTTTTGACTCATTCCACCAAACAGTCTCACAGAACCTCGAGGGGATCCGGGGTAGGTCCCGGCTGAGTCAAAACAGCCCTCGGGGGACTTTCTGCAGGGGTGGCTTCTGGGGCTGGGGGGGCTGGTCCCCCATGGTCGGCAGGGAACCCTCGCTCAGTTGGCCAGGGACGGCCTGGCTCCCGTGCGGGTCCTCCCCAATCCTTCCGGGGGCCCCAGACCTGTCCCCTGTCCCCCCCCCCCCCGTGCCCTCTGGCTGGGCCCCGCGTCACACCCTCCCCACGCAGCAGTGCTCATGGGGGCTTATTTTGAAGGGACAAGCTGAGAAGGGAAGACACGGGTCCCGGGCTGAAAAGGCCCCCACCTGCCCCACGGTCACCGGCAGGGCGGCCCCAGGGGGTGGGGCGGGCCCGGCGCCCAGCAGGCACCCCCTGTCGGACTCACTGTCCCCTTCTGTGAAACAGGAGCGGTCCCACCGCGCATGGACCTGTTCATCCCCCGAGGGGTGACGTGTGAGAGGTGGCAGCGTGGACAAACGCAAGCATGGCGAGCGGGTGACAGAGGCCATGCGGCGCCTGTGCGTTCCTGCGACACGCCGGGGGCGGCGACCCGCTGAGGTGGGGACGGGGTCTCTGTCGGGTGAGGACAGCGTTTGGGAACTAGACGGAGCTGGTGGTCGCGTGATGCTGTGAATGTGCCGAACGCCACAGGGTTGTGCCTCAGACACGATAAAGTGGGGGCAAGACGGCTCCTCCAAAAAGTAAAAATGGAAGCACGTGCCACCCAGCAATCCCGCTTCGGGGGCAGAGGACGGAAGACACGGCCCCACCCCGCGGCCACCTCAGCGTCCCTCACAACAGCCAACGAACGGGCCGAAGCCACTCTGCCCACCAACAGATGGACGATGGAGAACACGCGGTCCATCCACGCGATGGCGACGACTCAGCCGTCACCAGGAGGGCCTCCCTGCCCCGCGCCGGCCGCGGCCGAGGACGCTGTGCTCCACAAAACCAGCCCGGCTCAGCCCACCAACGTGTACGATCCCACTTCCACGAGGCCCCTAGGGAGTCAGATCCGCAGACACACGCAGATGGGGGCCCCGTTCACGGGAATGGAGCTCCGACTAGGAAGAGGAGAACATTCTGGAAGGGGAAGGTGTGATGGCCGCACAGCATGAATGTGCTCAGTCCCCTGAACTGGACACTCAGCTAGTTAAGACAGTCCATTTTACACCTGGTGAATTTTACTTAAAAAGCACCTAGTGGGGAGACTGAGGCAGGCAGGAGGCAACCTCCCCACTTCCTCCTGCCAGCAGGCCACCCGCACTGCTCACAGCACAGGGTCAGGAGCCTGAGCTCCCCGTGAGGGACATGGTGTGTGACAGGAGCCAGGTCGACCTCCCCCCGTCGGTGGCCACGCCCACACCCGCCAGCAGGGCCAGTGTGGAAGGACACAGCCCACCGCTTTGCAGGCTCTGTGCCCCTGTTGACGTGGGGGACCCATCCCTACAAGTGGGCAGGGAGGTGGTGCCCTCACTGACCCCAAATCTGCTCCCCTGGGGCTGCCGATGTTGGGGGGGGTGCTGGTGACACGGGGCCTCCGGGTTCTCTATACTCCACATGCACAGGCAGGGGCCAGGAGGCCTAACGGGGCCGGAGGCCTCTGCTGAGGATTACCGGACAGGGAGGGGACGCAGCACTGTCATCCCTGACTAAACACGCGTTGGTGCACGTCAGGTCTGGGGCCCACAGCTGCCCCCGACCTGTGTCCTCAACCTCAAATCCCCACACACCGAACACGCTGTGATCTTGACTTAGAATGAGGAGCTGTCTACGCTGACCAGACAGCACCAGGAGCTGTACTGGGTCCCTCGACCAAGCGTCTACCTACCATGACTGGTGACATGCTCACAAGGAGATATTACATGGACAGAAAAGATCCTGAGAGACTGTGTCACACAGCCAGTGAGGACCAGTGTGTGGGCGGTGTGGAGACAGTGTCACGGGACAGTCCATTAGATGGTGGGGACAGGTGTCCTGGGACAGTCCCTGTAGACGGTAGTGACAGGTGTCCTGCGACAGTCCATTAGATGGTAGTGACAGGTGTCCCGAGACAGTCCCTGTCGATGGTGGTGACAGGTGTCCTGGGACAGTCCTTGTGGATGGTAGTGACACGTGTCCTGGGACAGTCCCTGTCGATGGTAGTGACACGTGTCCTGGGACAGTTCCTGTAGATGGTGGTGACAGGTGTCCTGGGACAGTCCCTGTGGATGGTAGTGACACGTGTCCTGGGACAGTCCCTGTTGGTGGTAGTGACAGGTGTCCTGGGACAGTTCCTGTAGACGGTAGTGACAGGTGTCCTGGGACAGTTCCTGTAGATGGTGGTGACAGGTGTCCTGGGGCAGTCCCTGTAGATGGTATGACACGTGTCCTGGGACAGTCCCTGTAGACGGTAGTGACAGGTGTCCTGGGACAGTTCCTGTAGATGGTGGTGACAGGTGTCCTGGGGCACCTGTAGATGGTATGACACGTGTCCTGGGACAGTCCCTGTAGATGGTGGTGACAGGTGTCCTGGGGCACCTGTAGACGGTAGTGACAGGTGTCCTGGGACAGTCCCTGTAGACGGTAGTGACACGTGTCCTGGGACAGTTCCTGTAGATGGTGGTGACAGGTGTCCTGGGGCACCTGTAGACGGTAGTGACACATGTCCTGGGACAGTCCCTGTAGACGGTAGTGACACGTGTCCTGGGACAGTCCCTGTCGATGGTAGTGACACGTGTCCTGGGACAGTTCCTGTAGATGGTAGTGACAGGTGTCCTGGGACAGTCCCTGTAGACGGTGGTGACAGGTGTCCTGGGGCAGTCCCTGTAGATGGTATGACACATGTCCTGAGACAGTCCCTGTAGATGGTAGTGACAGGTGTCCTGGGACAGTCCCTGTCGATGGTAGTGACACGTGTCCTGGGACAGTCCCTGTGGATGGTAGTGACACGTGTCCTGGGACAGTCCCTGTAGATGGTATGACACGTGTCCTGGGACACTCCCTGTAGACGGTAGTGACAGGTATCCTGGGACAGTCCCTGTCGATGGTAGTGACAGGTGTCCTGGGGCAGTCCCTGTAGATGGTATGACACGTGTCCTGGGACAGTCCCTGTAGATGGTATGACACGTGTCCTGGGACACTCCCTGTAGACGGTAGTGACAGGTATCCTGGGACAGTCCCTGTCGATGGTAGTGACACGTGTCCTGGAACAGTCCCTGTCGGTGGTGACAGGTGTCCTGGAACAGTCCCTGTCGATGGTAGTGACAGGTGTCCTGGGACAGTCCCTGTAGATGGCGGTGACAGGTGTCCTGGGACAGTCCCCGTAGATGGTGGTGACACGTGTCCTGGGACAGTCCATTAGATGGTGGTGACAGGTGGCCATGGTAGGTATGTAGTGACAGGTGGCCTGGAGACAGTGCACATACATGTGTAGTGACAGGCATTCTGGGTCACTCCGTTAGATGTTAGTGACAGGTGTCCTGGGACAACCCATAAGGATGTTAATGACAATTGTCCTTAAGTGGTCCACAGAGGTGTGTAGTGACAGGTATCCTGGGGCAGTCCCTAGAGATGTGTAGTGACAAGCGTCCTTGGACAGTCTGTCTCTGCAGATGGTGGTGACAGGGTCCTGGGGGTAAAGTCCCATCTCCGAGTCCTCTCAGTGCACGCTGACTTGGGTCTGGCTTGTGGGGCCCTGGGTGGGGCCGGTCTGTTCTGACTCCTGCGTCTGGGGACACTTCGTACGAAGTCCCCATGACTGCAGTGCCACCAGGCTGGAAAGCCTAGCTGGGGACGGGGTGCTGCCACGGACTGCTGTGACTGTCACCACTTCCAGACAGACTTCCTGTGAGGCCCCGGGAAGCTGTCCTCGGACGGCCAGGTCAGAGGTCACCCTTGCTGCTGGCCTGGTTTTCACACCTGTCCACACACATTATACACTCTCATTCACACACACGCTTTTGTGTGCAGTCCTCACGTGCACAGTCACACACGAGGACTCCCTGGGGAGGGGGACAGTCCAGGCGTGGTCCCCACAGTCAGATGCTCTCTGGCCGGGCACGCCCACCCGCACGGGGGCCTGCCCCAGTGCACCCCTTCCTCATCTGGCAAAGCGCAGGCAGCTGGGAAATGCGCCTGTTTAGGCTCAAGTGTCCCACCAGCATGCCGGCCGCCGGACAGTGTGGCCTCGTGGCTGACACTGGTCACACCAGGCCAGGCGTGCAGGGCGAGGGGTAGCAGGTACGGCCCCTCCTGGACACGTCCGCTGTCTGGAGACTGGCCAGGACTCAGGGTCACCCTGGACACCTCCCTTAGCAGTCCAACCCTGACTCCCCACTCAGGGCCCTGTGTCTGTTCGGACGTCACCCCTCACGGCCCCTGTGTCCCCGTGCTCTTCCCTGGACAGCCTCCTCAGCGCTAACCTGGCCAGCCCCTGCCCCATCCAGCCTGGCTCAGGGGGCTTCCGTGAGCCTCTGTGACTCCAGGGACCAAAGCCAATGTGGCCTCTGCGTCCACTGTGCCCCACGGCCCTGCCGCCCAGCCCCACTCCCCGGCACCCGTCCGGGCGTGCCCTTCCGCGGGGCTGTCCCCGGCCTCACAGGGCGCAGCCCCCCCAGGGCTCCTCATGCATGTGATTGGGACGCCCTCGGCCCCGGCCCCGCTCCGCCGGACACGGGCCCGAGCACCGGACCGGCTGCGCAGAATCGAAACGCCTCGCCTGAAGACGCGGACACAACTTCAGAGTCTCTGGACAAACAGAAAGCGCTCGGTAATTTAAGACACCAGCGGCAGAGGGAAAAGACAACGTTTTGGAAACGTTACGTTAACACGCTAGGTTTACTGGTCACTAAAGATGGTGGTGTCCTCTCCCCTTTCTAACACGGCCAGGATCTAAACTTTCACACGTGGCCACCCCGTCTTGGCCACCGGCGCCTCACTCCCGGGCGCCGGGCACACTTCCGGGCACGCGGGGCTGGTGGGAGCCAAGGCGCCTTCAGAACGCCTCCCGCAGGAGGCGGCCTGGGTCCCAGAGGCGCCCACAAGGAGACCCTCTGACTCAGGTCGCAGGAACAAGCAAATGACACTCCGAACCGGCTCGAGGCACCCAGACAGGCCACATCTTGGTGACGGGGACGTCCTGCACCCGGGCTGCCACCGGCCCACAGAGAGGGTCTCAGCCCAGACCTCCCCACCCCGCCCCGAGCCGCCACAAGAGGGCGCGCTTCCCGTGCAAAAGGCGGGAGCCCGAGGCCTCTGCCCCTATGGAGGTGTGTGACAGCCCGACATGCAGGCTCGGGGGGCTGGTCACACCAGACAGCCACCCCTGGGCGATGGCCACCCTGCTCCCTGCCTGCAGACCTGAGCCTGGTGGGGACCCTGTGAGGTGTGAGCAGCACAGCCCAGCCGGTTACTTCCCGCCTGATGCTCAGAAGGACGCATTCTCTCAGACAGCAGACGGGCCACACCCGCCGTGGACACACCCGCCGTGGACATCCACGCCACCATCCGCCCTGGGCACAGCCAAACTCTGCCCGGGGTGGCCAGTGCCTGACCCGACTTCTCACATGCAGGGGCATGACAGGGAAGGGGTGTGGAGGGCGGCAGGGGCGACCACGGGAAGTGGGGGCCACGGAACCCCAAGGCCTGGTGAGGCACTCCTGGCCCCTGGCCGTCTGGGGGCCTGGTGTGGCAGAAACCCCGGGGCTCCAGGGGAGGGTGACCTGGGTTCCTGAGCTGGAACCCCACCTCTGCCACCACGTCCCAGCTTCAATGTCCCCTCCCTGCAACGGGGCAGAGGCTCGGCAGGCGGGGGCCTGAGCTGTGCGGCAGGACCGGAGGCGGGGCGGGTGGGGCCTGCATGGGGCTGGCTGGGACGGGGGAAGCAGAGACCCCTGATTCCCACACTCACCAGGGGACACCAGGACGGCACTGGGTGCTCCCCAGAGGGGCGCCAGCAATCAGCAAGGACGGACCATGGACCACGTGCCAGACACCCCTCAGCACGATCTGAAGAGGGAGGAGCCTGCGTGACTGCGTTTAGCATTTGAAACTGGAGACACAGAGAGGGTGAGGCATCTGCTGACGTCACACAGCCCCTGGGAGGGGAGCTGGGATTCTAATCCAAGCAGCGGCACTCAGAAGTCAGCCTGCTGCCCCTCTGTCCCCACTGGCTCAGCGCACGTGCAGGGGCTCTCCGAGCTGGACGGGGGCCCGAGGCCTCTGCTCCTGAAAGCCCCACCTGCCTCTGGACGCGGCCGCCCGTGAGAAGGGCCCACGACGGCGGGAGGCCTTTCCTGGCTGCTCCCGGGTCAGGGGCAACCGGCAGGGACTGTGTCCCATTCAGGGCATCAGGGCTCCCCAAGAGCCCCCCCCCCCGACCCGTCCCCTTCTGTCCTGCCCCTGCCGGAGGCTGTCCTCTGTCCCAGGCGCCGTGCCTGGCGCCCTCCCCGAACCTCCTCCTGCCACATCCCCAGGCTCCCGGCCTCAGGGGTGTCCCAGACTCTTGGCCGCGGACAGCCACCCCGTGTGCAGAGTGATGGGGGTGGCCGGGCAGGGGTGACGCGGCGGCTGAGAACGCGCGGGTCAATGGCAGAGCGAGGAGAGACGTCTCCCTCATTACGGCCAAACGATCTTTGTTTTCCTTCCCAGTGACATCTGGCTCCCCGTGAGGTCCCAGGAATTACAGAAAGCAGAAGCTTCACTTCTGTTTTATTGCTGCAGAAACTGCCGGAGACACACGGGCGGGAGGCTGCGGCTCAGCCGT